>VURO01029696.1:0-12372 GCA_015108175.1 Pelvicachromis taeniatus | reverse complement strand
TTTTGTACTTTTTGGTCGCTGTTAATAAAACCACTCACCTGCAATCCACACCTGCCTGCGCCTGTGTTCCTCCTTACTTCCACACCTCACGACTGGTCCACCCGACAGCCGTAACATCTTTTATGTCCAAATACCACAGAAAGGCAGGCCACAGCAACAGATCTGCAAAGTAATCTTCCAGATCTCTGTGAGACAACGTATAGCTTTACAACATTTTCATTTTTCTGGACTTAAAAAGAAAGCGTGTGTAGCAGGTTACACATTAGGGCTGGGCAAAACGATTATTTTCCGAATCGATGAATCTAGTGATTAATTTTTCGATGCATCGATTAATCTAATGATATATGTTACTGCTAAGCAGCTTAAATTAGTTTTGCATTTATGGAGGTTGGGTGTTTATCTCTGAGTGTATGTCTACGTGGGGGGTGTCTGGATGAATTAAAGGGTAAAAACCAGCGTTAGTAAAAACGTTGAAAACTTACGGTCGTTTTATGATCGGCCAGTTCATCCTTAAAAAGCCGGCAAAGAGTGAATCACTTCCTTTTCGGTTAAACTATCCCCATACTGTAGAACTGCGTGTTCGGGGGGCGTGGTTCAAGTCGATATGTTACCGCTACTAGCTGCCGTCATGTGTTTTTTTGAAAGTGATGACGCATCGACACAAATTTTTTACGTCGACGTATTTTATGCGTCGACGTAAGCCATTGCGTCGACGCGTTGTCCCAGCCCTATTACACATGTGTAATAACTAGGGATGGGAAGTGTGAGAATGAGGTGGGGATTCTGATTTGTGGAGAGAAGTCATGTTGTCATCACTTATTGGTTCGATTCTCTTATCAATTTTCATTTGGTTTTCATTGACTCTGCTTTGAAAGTGACTGCCATTGCTAAGCAACATATCAAAGACATTAAATTGATGCAAATTAATTGCAAGCTGTGGGTCAAATGGTTGTGCATGTCGGAGGTATGTCCACGCTGTTTTGTGATCAGTGTTGGGGTTGTTAGTCAAAAAAGTAATTATTACAGATATTAAACAAAATTGCAGTACGTCATTATTGTGAAGCACTTTGTGATTTTTATCTGTGAAAAGCACTATATAAATACATTTTACTTACTTACTCAAATTACTTCCCAAGGAAATAAATCATTATACTTCTTGTACTTATATTTTTTACTCTGTAAAGTGACCTGAAATGCAGGTCTCATTGTTACCATTTAACAATATAAACTTGAGGCTACAGTCCCACACGTCAACACCAATCCCTGTCCTAATGAGGACACATATCTTTCTCTTCAACAAACCCTTTCTTAGTAGAACACAAAGTCAACAGCAAAAAGCAAAGATGAAAACAAGCACAAAGAGACTTCAAAGTGATCGCCACACTGATTCTAATTTAGAAATACGAACAGGTAGAAGCGCAGGCTGCAACCTGACTGCTCATCACTTTGTTACCTGTTGAAGTGCAGGCTTTGGCTGCTGGGCTGGGTTCAGTATTCACTTGGTTAGTTTAGCATTAGCATGTAGATGCTTGCAAAGAGCCAGCCGGAGTTGTGTTAGCAGAATAATGCAGCTGTTTCTGTTCTGGATTTTCACTTTGCTTTCTCTCATCCTTTTGTGCTATAAAAATATAATTTATGTCCATATCTACGCTGTAGATTGTGCCACTTCCTCCTGCTCACAAACTGAAATCAGCTGATTGCAATGCAAGTGCAAGTGGAACCAATAATTGGGATCAATAGACGAGCAGGCTAACAACTCCAATGAACTGGACTACTGGGAACCTGGGTCTTGATTCCCCTTAGTAATAGCTGTCTGGTTTCCTGATGTCTCTGCGTGTCTTTTGCATATAAACAAAGCTGTGTGGTCATAGTTATGTTTGGATCAACATGAACCAGATAGACAAGAATGTGTGTGTGTGTGTTCTCTTGGTCTTGCACCACATTGCCACTCATGTATATGATGTCGATTTAATGCAGTCAAACAGGCAGAAAGTCAAAAATACACATGAATAAATGAACTGACAAAAATCAAAGCAAACAAATGACTTGATAAGAAAAACTTAACAGCAAAATTTACTGTCACGCTCTTGCTTTTCCCTTTCATGCTACCGAGGAAGCACTATTAAACCAGTCCAAAGGCGGTTACCCTGATAGGTGTGCTTGCTGGTGGACTTTACAGGCATTATATATATGTTTATAATATACTGATGAACAGCAATGTTAATTGAGTACTTTCTACTTGTGATTAGAAAAGAAAAAGTAAAAAAAAATCTGTATACTCCTGAATTCCTGTCATTG
This sequence comes from Pelvicachromis taeniatus, assembly GCA_015108175.1. Classification (NCBI taxonomy): domain Eukaryota; kingdom Metazoa; phylum Chordata; class Actinopteri; order Cichliformes; family Cichlidae; genus Pelvicachromis; species Pelvicachromis taeniatus. Next base: position 10,074 of record VURO01029696.1, on the reverse strand, counting down.
ACTGTTCTGGCATAAATCTTATGATATTAAAATGCACAGTCATTGTGTGATTACAGATTATAAATAAATGTAAAAGATGTAAATATCATATAGTATTGTACATACAATAAATAAATACATAAGAGGGCTGACCTGCTTCACTTGAGATGTGGGAAAAAATCAGTTGTTCAAATAGCCGCCCACTTTGGGACACTCATAACACAACAAGTAAGAGGCTAAGAGACAGAGGCATGCCACTGGAGCCACATGGCACAGACTCACGTTGTAAATTTAACGATTTCAGACTTATTTGGACTGCACTGATTGAAGACTTGCATCTTTAGACTTCAGACAGATGACAGATGAAAGTACCTGACATTTTAAAATGTAAGCATTTGCATGATTCTTAATATTGAAAGTCAGAAAAACCAGACTGGATTGTGGCAGCTAAGTGTTAACGTTCGGATTCAACGATAATGCTGTGAGCAACAGAAGGGAGAAGACGTTAAACATTAGTCTTATCAAAATTCTTTTTACACATTAAAAGATTCGCTTAAAGAACTTATGTAAATTCATGTCATCAAAAAGAAGTTGTTTTATGTCTGATTACACAGTTGCAGTATGCTTTGCAATCTAAGTTATTGTAGAGCACGTGGCTTTGAACATGCTAGCCAGTAAACAATATTATCTTTATTAACCTCAGTAACTTTTCCTTTTCATATTTCTACTTCATGTTAATTACATAATACCGATACAGATCTTCGTTGTTGCCTCTTTCAGTCTTATTTAATGTAAACTGCTTCGAGCTGCGATCCACCACAGAGTGAGCTGGACACTACCTGATGAAGTCAACATAATCACGTCCACTGCAACAAGCAGACGAGATCCTGAGGCCACCAATGTGGAAATCTACCAGAATTTGCTTCTGCCTAGAAATTCTGTCAATAAAAATTATGAACAGATTCTGTGACAAACAGCAGCCCTGGAGGAGTCCAACGCTCAGCAGGAGCGTGTCAGGCTTATTACCGGGAATACAGACAAAGCTCTCACCGCAGCTGTACGGGGACCAAATAGCCTGTAACGATGGGCCAGACACCCCATATTCCCAAAGCACCCTCCACAGGATCCCCAGAGGGATGCAGTCGAATTTTGTCTCCAAGCAACAAAACACATGTAGAGGAAGAGATGGTCTTGTTGTTCATGAGTAAGAGAAGAATAAAGCAGGGTTCAATTCAATTTTATTTATATAGCGCCAAATCACAACAACAGTCGCCTCAAGGCGCTTTACATTCTAAGGTAGACCCTACAATGGGTGTATGAACTGAAACGATTAGATCACGAATAAAAGTGGTGGAAATGAGCTTCCTTCAAAGAATTGCTGTGATCAGCCTTAGTGATAAGGTGAGACGTTAGGCCATTTAAGGGGACCTAAGCATAAAGCCGACACTCCTGGCTGGAAGGAGCCAGCTACTTAAGTTGGTTGGGGCATCTGACTAAGATGCATCCTGGGTGAGGTATTCCTGGCATGTCCTACCAGGAGAAGGCCCCCAGCGGTGACCCAGGATATGTTGGAGAGATTGCATCTTTCGACTATGTTGGGAATGCCCTCAGAAGAGCTGGAGAAGGTGACCGGGCAGAAGGAAGTTTAGAATTCTCTGCTTAGACTGCTGCCCTCAAGACCTGGACCCAGGTAAGCAGTAGAAAAGGGATGGATGATTACAGATGTGATGGATAACATTTTAAACTGCTGAATCCTAATCTTAGATTAAGCAGGCTACCGTATTTAGAAGTCCTCACCCAGTGTGTCTGTTGTTGTTGAAAGGCGAGCAGCTTCAGGTTGTGACAGGTCAGACACAAGCTGACATTGTTGTCTTGACTGAATCAGAGAGGGCTGGGGGTGGTGGTGCTGGTGCTGGTGCTGGTGAAATCCCAACGTCATAGCCAAATCACATACTGCTAGAGGTCAGCACTGAGTGCAGGACAGGTTGTGCCCTTTCACCCTTGGGTGTTCTGCTATGTGGAAGTGTGGCTCTATCTGGTCCAGATAATAGTGCTTTACTGCATTACTCCAAGAAATGACCTGAGGCTGAATATCAAAGCCACAAAGGCCTCATCTGAGTTACTTTCTCGCATGTGAGCAGATTTATTTGATAATCTAAGAAGGTTTGTTCCTCAGACGTTTTATGCCTTTGTGGTTATAATTTAACTTGATAAATCAATACAGTATGAAAGTAAATCAAAAGAATAAATCAATGATTTTTATAACGACAGCATAATACGTAATCTACAAATATTCTACCTTTAAACCTCAGCACCATGTGCAACTCAATATTGTTTCATTCGCTTCCCCTCAAAGACTGGCACATTATCCAAAGCCATTACCAACCTCTTTCCAATTCAAGCTTACTTTGCCCCAAAGTGGAATAAAACACGATTAATGATTTCAATTACTCTGACCCTGCTTGCCGTTTACAGTGCCTGAAGTCTGGGTGAGAGAGCTGCGCTGCATAAAAGCTGATGGTGAAGGACATTTACTAGGGGAGTGATTCAGTGAGGAGGCTGGCAGTTTGTGCTGGCTCATCAGAGGGGGAACAGAACTTCTCTTTGTGCTGGAGGCTCCCCATTGCTCAGCATGAAAACCACATTGTTGAATCACACTGCTGATGCTGCTGGTCTGCCAGTCTTACTTTCTGTCTTTCTTTTCCTTTTCAGTCTCAGCATGGGATACCTGAGATTTGACAGATTGGTCTCATGATAAAAAAAACTGTTTAAAACATAGAATATATACATACTGTATTGCGTGCAACTAGGAATATATTTAGACTGAAGTATCGTGCTACAGGGTGCATCCTGCCTGAGCTGATTAAATGCTAAAGAGAATGTATCACAGAGGTAAGGATGGGTGATTGATGTGACCACTTGAATGCAAGAACATGGACTCCAATAAAATTGTTAACCTTCAGCCTTGTGCGCAGCAATATAATTCCAAGTTTCTGCTTCTAGAAGATGGGGAACAATCAACAGCAAAATATTCAGGAGAATTTAATTCATTGTCACCGATTCTTTATTTTCATTTAACACACTAATTTTTGTTTTCCTTCTTAAGGGAAAATGTTTTGGATAATCCTCACATGGCAGCAACACAAGCAGAAACTCACTAAACAGACACAACAAACATGTTATATTCTACCTGGAATTAATGCTTCTTGAATTAATATATCACGTGACCACAAAACCAATTGTATGCTTTTTCAATTACTTTTTAAAACATGCATTTCTGCCTTTCATCGTCAGGCTGTGAAATGACTTTACAGAGTTACAGCTTCCAAAACCGATTTCATAGATTATCTATTTTATGGGAATGTGTTGTCACGAATCTAGGTTTTGTATCTTAAAAAAAAAAAAAAAAAAATTAAAAAAAGTTTGAAACATAGTGAACAATTTGTTGCATGAAGCATTCAGCTTATGATTAGATGTGACGGAAGAAGGAATGTGAGACTTTCAATTGTGAGGAGAGACATGACAAAGAGGGGGTGTCTTGCCCGAGGTCAGAAACATAATACCTTTTTATTTCCAACAGCCAAGGATTAGAAGTCACAGGTATGTCTAAAAACTCCCTTTAACAACAAACTTAGCTCTGGATGGGTCTGTGGATATTTCAGAGTGAAATAGGGTACATAGACATCACCTCCACAGACTCATAATATAGTTCCCAAATTACCTGAACAGTTTTTTACTGAATGTGGTGAACGTGACCACTGTGATTGCCATCATTTCAACGACATTTTAATATTCTGTAGTTATATGTGATAATCTATCCAGCGCTAGTATACACTGTAAAAGTGTGGCTGCCAAATCCAACTAATATGACACCAACATGCCTCAGTATTTCTCTGCTGTTGGTTTGTTTTAGGGGCACAGACAAGGACAACATTTGGCACAATTTTGCGTGCTTGCAAACTCAGTTGTAGTCAACAGAAAAGGACGCAAAGGTCAACTCCTTTGTGTGTAGACAACAGATACAGAGAACAGCTTTTGATGCTGATGTCCTGTACTAATCACTGGTACAATTCCTTATTTCAGATCAGCTTAGCCTATGCACACCATGTGTAGACCCAAGTACACCTGATTGGGGAAAAATGACAGTAAGCCTCTTCCAAATGAATATGAATACTGTACCTTTGGACAAATATCGTGACCGCTGAGCTCAAACGGAGCTGAGTAACTGCAAAAGCACCTTTAAAATATTCCCGGTACACCCTGCGACCCTTATGCTGTCAGAACACTGGGTGTCAAAGGAGACAGTGACCCAGCTCAGTTGTCACGTTCATAGAATCCGAGCTTGTCATTCGGTGTGGTGTTAAGTATCATGTACTGAGCAATTATTACGACAAGAAAGAAGCATGTGTCTCTCTTCAAGCTACACTTCAAAGCACTCCAGTTGCCTTTGAAGTCATAGCGTGCCAATGCCTAGGTGCAACAGATAGAAAGCAATCCCATTTATGTATAATTCCTCCTTTTCATATCCCCACCACTGAGCAAATAGGAGGGGAAGAAAAGATAGAAATACAAAACAAAACATGTTAAGTGGATTCCTTCATCGCCTGTAATCTCTGCTCGCTGTTGAAATGCCTCTGGAAGTCAGCGGTGAGCTCGGACAGTAACAATGTCCTTTTCAGCGGGCGATGAAAGAGCTTCAAGTCATTCCCTATTCTCTGTGGGCCTTTGTGCCCCTTATCCACTTATTCAAATCAGTATAAACGGCAGTGTGTCATATTAGCAAGCTGAGAAAAAGAACAGAAAAATGCTTTGATATGTATGGAAACAAAAGTGAAAAAGACTATCAGCGAGGGCAGAGTGAGCACACAGGCCCAACGCACTGATCCTAGCTGGGCTGCTTTGTGACATTCCTGCACCGGCAGAGGTTACAGGCAGCCAGTGTGTGTCTGGCAGACTTTTACATTCAGCTCTTCACACTCGGACACCTCCCATCACATATAGGGAAAGGAATTCTGGAGTGTCTATCAGGCAGACTGGGCCCCAGATTGACACAGTCAATCTGGAGTGACAGATGATGTGAGGAAAGAGAGGGTGGAGGCTCTGGGAGTAGCATGAGGAGGCTGCAAATGTCAGCACCATATCCATCATCCCTACATATTAGTGAATGCAAGAACTATGGAGAATAATTGTTAATTAGCTGGGGCATGAACTAGCCTTGAAAGAAACCCAGAACATTCCAAGGTCTTCCCACCCTCTCTTCTGCTTTTATGCTGCCCTCCACCCCCCAGCACTACCCCAGTGGTCCTATCTCTCCTTTTACAGAAGGGAGGATAGCCGTGACCCTTTCTCACCCAGCCGTCCCATTTTATCATTTGAAAAGACAAAGAAGAGGGTAGAGGGAATGGAGGTAGGAGAGGGTAGTGGGGGAAAAAAGCCCATTCAGAGTTCTGAGAATGTTGCTAAACAGGATTAGATTTAGCTGGAAGAGGGGTAAACAGTAGCATGCTGCATGGGGGGCCAGTAGGAGTTTGCTCGAATGGGGCTGGGTGCTGAAGACAATGGTTAGATTAGCCATCTGTGGGGCTTCTGGTGCCCGGCGTCATTAACCGGCTTAGGGCCTCACAGTAACACCAGACACCCTCTTCCCCTCCATGCATCGAGGCTTGTGAGACTTGTGTGTGCATTTGTCGGGATGGCTGTTTGACAGAAGGAGTTAGCTGTGACATGGTGATGTGAAGCTCATAATTGCATATATAAACACGCATGTACACATTCACACAAGAATAAGTGCACTAATGTGTGTTTCTGTGCATTTGCTTGGACACATAAGCCCAACACACAGGCACACACACACGTAGTTACCAACCACCCCCTACCCACACAATCCTGCACCCCTGGTCCCCAGTTCAGGGGAGCAGAGTCTGACATTTGCTTTGTCTCTGTTTTTTTTGTCTCCTGAGTAGATCGGTGCCTATTTGCATATCACTGCACATAAGTTGGAGGATACACATGGCTATCACCCAGAACGCTTTCAAGTATTTTTCCACAGAACAGAGAGGAGGGCTAGAGAAGCACAACATCTAGTTGCGTTTAACACACATACATGGTATTTAAGTTGCTTTTATAGCCATATAAGCAAATCTGATGAGCACTCGCGTTCCCAAAGTGGGACTGAACATTCCTTTCAGTGCACATTGTGCATTCTCTGTCACTGTCATTTAATCATTGATTACTGAGCCCCGTTTCCTGCTTGATTCATTGTTTTTTTAAACGTACTGTATTCGCTTGTTTCATCACTGTCTTTTTAGATTAATCGCGTATGGGTTTACTGCAACATCACACCAGCGGGAAATTGAAACACTTTGAGAAAATCAGATGAAAACCTGATTATATAATAATAATTAAACTTGTCAGAATCTTCACAGTGACTGTAAATCATTCATCACTGCACAGGAAACAGCTCTGTGCAGACTCATTAGGGCATGCAACCCCCTCCCCATCTCCCGTTGAGTGTTTACACCAATATAAACGTATGGCTCACTGTATGGAGTGTGAATGCATGCGGTGCAAAATAACAGTGGCAGAATTGCAATGATAATCTGAATTGAATGGGTTCATTAAAATGCTTGTTATGCATCATGTCATCATGTCATGGAAATAAAAGTAAAAGCTTGATATATTTTAACCTACTGTACCTGTATGAGGTGATCATTAAAATCTGACCTTTTGCAGTTATTTAAATATCCTCGTGTTTTATGTGCACACAATCTGTGCCAACGGAGCCTTTTTCCTTGATGACATCAAGATGAATCTGATTTACTTAATAAGAAAAGTTTATAGCTGGAGATTGCTTAATCGGTTCAAGGCTGAATGGGCTGGATGTGTCTGCACTGTCCTGTTGTGTTTAGCAACAAGATAACTAGGTGTGTGTGTTTATAAGTGCCATTGTCAGCTCACCTTGTAATCCTCGCTGACATTTTCATTGTCAATAACAGGAACTGTTGGCCTAAATAGGAGGCCGATAATAGACTCTTTTTGGTGTGACTGTAACAGAAGCACAGGAACTGGCAAATGATGTAAGACAGCAGGAGGACGTTAGAGTTAGTAAAACTACACTAAAAAAAAGTTAAATGTGTCAAAGCACGAAATTTAAAAAAAATAACTAACCTTTAAAAAATGGCAGAAATTATATTTGTGTAATTGCAAAACTAAAGGGAAAAAAAAAAGTTGAGTTTTGGAGTTTGTTGTGTTGTTTAACATGGTCAACAAAACCTGTCAGAAGAAAGGAGCGGGAGCGGGATAAATTAAGGTTGGGTGTTGTTTTGCTTTAATTTGTTACTGCTCTGAAGTTCTTAAATTATAAATCTGACAAATACCACCCACATAATGAGAACAGAAACTAACTACTTTATTGTCAATCAGAACATACACCAGTTTGTGTAGATTACCCGCCGAACTGCACAATATAAACACATAATTCTAAATCTAAAGGTATAAATGATACAAAAGAATTTAATATATATACACAGAAGAATGTAATAGAGATTTGTCTATAGATTATTATTAGTAAATGTACAACTTAACTAATTAAATTCATTGTAGCAAAGCAACCCCTGCAGCAGCTGTGGTTAGGACACATAGGTGTAGGCGATCATGGCCACAATCACAAGATCCCAAAAGGTTGATTCTGTTCATCTGGACGTTTAACGTTACATCCAGATGAACAGAATCAACCTTAATCACATAGAGTACTACGCTATTTTATTTTAATATTATATTATCATATCATGTTGAGGGCATACATATTATACGTACTTGTCCTTTATTATAGATCGTGGCACGCTGTTATTCCCCTTTGTCATTTTAAGCATTGCACATGAGGCCATTCTTATGACAGTTAGGCTCCATGACTCATTTAAACCAGCCCCCTCCCCCCCAGTAGGCCATTAACGACATGATTTGCTTATGTTCATTTTAAACTGGAGGAGAGCTGTTTGCTTTGGACTGATTAGCACCATTGTCTCGATTAGCCCTTCTGATGGAGCCACGCAAACTCAAGTGGCACTTTATGATGACGCCCATGTGCAAACGAGATCCCGATTAATGGATCATAGAATTGTTCATTAGCACTCCACCTGCCAGAGCAGTGCTTGAAAAATGCAAATTGGTTGTTGTTTTTTCTCCCCTCCCCCAATAACCTTTCAAGTGCCGTTTGAAGTGCAGATAGGCTATTAGTAACATTTGGGTGCGAGTAACTGGTTTAGGGTGGAGGTTCAGCTCGAATCCACTTCCACAGAAAAAAAAATAAATAAATAAAAAAATGAGCTCTTCATTCCGTGTTTCTGGAAATTTATTTCAACAGATGCTCAATTCAGATGAATGTATTCAGATGTTCTTCAGAAGAATCCAATCAAATTATTGGACATCTGTCTTCCACTATATCTGCCTACTTCAATTACACTTACTTCTACGCTCTTACGAGTATAAACTCAAGTATAAGCATATGCATCAAGGATATGTAGGAATGTCAGCAACACGAAATTGTCCTGTCTTCAGTGAGGTCTCGACTTCAAGGGATTTCAAGTCACGTAAGTTTATACAACTCAACATTTTTTCCAGCATCTCTGTACTACTACAATAATCATTTTTATCAGCTACATGTTATTGACATGTATAGGTAAACCATAACATATGGAAATGTGCAACAATCATGGAAGCTATGACATCATCTTTTACTATATGGATGCACATTTAGTCAGAAAACAGTCTTGTATAATGATTTTAATTATATGCTTTATGGGGGTGGATCGTATGTGGCTGATGTGTGTGGGTGTGTACTTATTATTTAGACAATGCATGGTTTCCTAATCATACATAGATGTAAAAGCATTCTCTGTGTATAAACACACAATGGGTCCCACGTTTGTCTTCTGTTTATTTATATAAGCAACATCTGTATTTCTCAGTGTGATTATATTATCAGTTTGCCAGCAGCATGAACAGACCAAACAAAACTGCAGCATGGGCACTACACAGACTACAGAGTTAATGCAATATTTGCTATTTACTATTATAACCACTAAGTTTCTTGTTATGTATGGAGTGGTGAAAATAATCAATTTGTTGGTTCTGTTAAACAGTGAAAAGGTTATTACATGTTTTTGTGATGCTGTTGCAAGTCAAACACTTTCCAGATGGTTTTGCATGGTGGATGAAAATCTGTTGATACTTCATAATTCATATTTCCATCGATTTTGACAAGATCCCCAAACCACTGCTTGGAATAGTTGTTTTTGAATATGTGTTCTTCTGAATGTCTGCTATTAACAAAGTCGGTAAAGATGCCATTTAAAATTGTTTGTTTGCTAAGTTGTGTTATGTTTCGACTCAACACTGGTTCATCGCTTGGGTTTGATGCACATCTTATGCTTCAGTGATTCACAGGTTAGCGTTAGGCAGCTTAACAAACAAAAATAATTTCTCTGAAAATGGTCAGGTACAGATATTGGTCTAATAATAATAATGCTCATTAGAGCACTTCGCTCTCACACTGCTGGCTTACTTGTTGTTCCTATAGTATTTAAAAGTAGAATGGGAGGGAGAGCCTTCAGTTTTCAGGCCCCTCTTCTATGGAACCAGCTTCCAGTTTGGATTCGGGAGACAGACACTATCTCTACTTTTAAGATTAGGCTTAAAACTTTCCTTTTTGCTAAAGCATATAGTTAGGGCTGGATCAGGTGACCCTGAATCCTCCCTTAGTTATGCTGCGATAGGTTCAGACTGCTGGGGGACCCCCTTGATTTATTGAGTTTTTCCTTTTCAGTCACCTTTCTCATTCACCATGTGTTAATAGATCTCCCTGCATTCAACCATACTTGTTATTAATCTCTGTCTCTCTTCCACAGCATGTCTCTATCCTGTCTTCCTTCTTTCACCGCATATGGTCGCAGCAGATGGCCCCGCCCCTCCCTGAGCCTGGTTCTGCCGGAGGTTTCTTCCTGTTAAAAGGGAGTTTTTCCTTCCCACTGTCGCCAAAGTGCTTGCTCATAGGGGGTCATATGATTGTTGGGTTTTTCACTGTATGTATTATTGTTG
>VURO01029692.1:0-17871 GCA_015108175.1 Pelvicachromis taeniatus | reverse complement strand
AAAAACCCAACAATCATATGACCCCCTATGAGCAAGCACTTTGGCGACAGTGGGAAGGAAAAACTCCCTTTTAACAGGAAGAAACCTCCGGCAGAACCAGGCTCAGGGAGGGGCGGGGCCATCTGCTGCCACCGGTTGGGGTGAAAGAAGGAAGACAGGATAGAGACATGCTGTGGAAGAGAGCCAGAGATTAATAACAAGTATGGTTGAATGCAGGGAGATCTATGAACACATGGTGAATGAGAAAGGTGACTGAAAAGGAAAAACTCAATAAATCAAGGGGGTCCCCCAGCAGTCTAGTTAAGTTCTGTTTCTTTGACCTCTTTTATGAGCTCAACATTTAATTTTTGTAACGATATCTTTTGGGTTAAATAAATTAAAAATTAAATTCCTGTGACTCCTCCTGCTTTTTCAACTCGGTCCATCACAATGACATTTGAAGCTGTTCATGTGATTTTCTTTCTGTGCCACACGTGACCACGAAGCCTCTGAGCGCAGGCGTGAAAAGGACCCCCACACTCCTCACAGAGGAGACTCTCAATTACATCAAGGCGTTAATTAAAGTCAGTGAAGCGTCACTGTTGTGTCTTTACGTCTCCGTTCAGCTGTTTTAAGTTACTTCTACTGATTTCTGTCTCTTTGAGGATATTTCAAGTCTTTTAAAGAAAGCTACTTTCCTCATCACAGGCGTCGCCACAGCTGTTCTTCTAAAACACGCTTTAGTGTGACGTCATTTTGAGTTGTTTTAAGTCTCTCTGTCATAAGTTTGGGGTCTTTACAATCTTCTGTCTCCTGTTTCTGGATGCTTTAGTGTCTTTTGTACTTTTTAGTTGCTTTATGTCTTTATGATGTCATTTTAAGACTCGGTCATCATGTAATGGTTCTTCGTAATGCTTCGCATCATTTTGTAGCTCTAAATCTTCTTTATTTGAATCTTTTACATATTCCTTTTAGTTGTGTAACTTTATTTTTCTTTTTTCTTTTGCTTTATAGTTGTTTTCTGTCTGTTTGCGGTCACATTAAGACCTTTGGTAGTCTTTTACATCACCGTCTACGTTTAGATGCCCGTTTAAATATTTTATAGCTTTGTTGTTGTTGTTTTTTTTACGTCTTCTCATTTTAAAATTGTTTTCTGTTCTTTTACTTACTTTTTCCTTTTATAGTTTTAAAACTATTCTTATATTTGTGATGTTTTATGCATCTCGGTAAGACTCGTCTGTCTTTTAAAAGCTTTTCGTGATGTTTTACATCGTTTTTGCAGTTGTGTGTCACTTTTACTTGTTTCAAGGTGCTTTGTAGTTGTTTGTGTCTTTGCTCTTACTTTTTATATTTCTTTAATGTCTCTTTGTAATCTCTGACATCATTTTCTGGCCTAAAATCTTTTTGAACTATTCCAAATGGCTTTGTAAGTCTTTTATATTCCTTTATGTAGTTTTTTTACTGCTTCCTTTTTCATTCATTGGGTATTTTATACTGAATGTATATAATATAATATAGAGTTATATTTACTTTACCTTACACACATGTGTACAATAATACACACATGTGTATTTTAGTAACAACCAAAAGTCCTTTAATTTGACATAAATGTACAAAGATATTTACAGTTGTGGTAAAATGTTGCTCAGCTTAGAATAATGTGGATTATTACTGAATGTACTTACACAGCCACTCATGTATATATATATATAAAGTGGTCACACACACACGTGATGCACTAAAAACCCCACAAATGTCTCTCTGAACTATGGTGACGTCAAAGTGTAATTAAGAGAAACTGGAGGCGCTTGTGTAAAATTTGAAGCACATTTCATCGCTGCCTCTTGAAATCCAGCCGAAGGAGAATCTAAGAAGAACAGAAAAACACACAGTAGGCTCCCTGTAATAAAGCAGAAGTACGTGATTACACATTAGTCACATCCTGACTGACTGATGAGTCAGTCAGCTTCACTTCGTAGACAATCAGACAATAGGTGTGTTTCCACTGCAGGACCTTTCCTCGAGAAACAGAAACCTTTGGAGGAACTTGGTTCCACCATAAGAACAAACAACAAAATTAGGAATTACAGTCAGGTCCGTACATATTTGGACATTGATGCACTTCAGTCACAGTTATCTGATGTATGTGTGGTTTAATTGCAGCTGTCTTCTGTTGCTGGTTGTCAACTTTTAGTTTTGTCTTCACTGAGTGTAAAACAGATTGATTGGTTGGAGATCCGGAAAATGTCTTGGTCATTGGACATTATTCTGATTTGACCGTTTCCTTTATCTACAAAAGCTCAACAGTACTTTGGGGTCATTACTGTGGAGTGCAGTCAGCTTTCCTGCATTATGATGAAAAGCCATACGTTCGCACGCATCGCTCTGCCTCCATGTGTGACGAGGCCATCAGCTCATCATTTAAATGACGGCTGACGAGCGGCAGGGGTGGCAGCAGCCTATAGGTGCCGGACACTTCGCAATCCTTCAGCCATCAAAACATCCGAGATCACGCACACAAATAAACACACACCGGGAGACGGGGGAAAAGGAGAAGGAACAACAAAAAAACACACACAGAAGAGAAGCACATGCATGTGGACAGGCAGGACGACCCGCGAGGATCGCCAACCCGAGGTACGTACAAAAACACACGAGTCCTATGTCCTTAGAGCCAGGCCGTGACATTATTTACAACAAGCGATGTGAATAGGAGGGAGTCGGGCGGCCTGGAACTAAACACAGAGGAGGTCCGAGAGGGTCTGATGTCCAAGGAGAGACCGTGATCGGGGTATTCGCAAGAGGGCAGGCAAAGTCTTCATGTGGCAGGAACGTTTTCTAGAGTGGTGCTGGATGAAGGGCTGGACTTGACCGGTGGATGGAAAATCCTCCACAGGTAAGAGTTTTCTGGTTTTCCGGCCAGCCTGCCCCAAACCATGAAAATGTATTTAACTTTTGGTTTTGTCACAAGTTTGCACCTCGATATTTTGTTTTGTGGAGAGTTCCCTTCAGAAAGACATGGAAAAAGACCTGACTACTTCCTGGAGAGTGTTCTTCACGTCACTGTTCTGAAGAAAAGCTCTTGCGATCGTCTTTCAGGGTCGTTCTTCTAGGACTCCACAGAGGACTCCACAGTGAAACGGTTATAACGTCTCCCTGATGGTTTCTTTTTACTTTACAGTCCAAGGATGACCTCGCCACTGCACTGAGCTGTCCTGTGGATGTATGTTGTGGGTTTGGCACCGGATAACTGTCTATAAAAAATGATGAATGGACTGTTACTTATATAGCACCTTTCTACTCAGCTGAGCACTCAAAGCGCTTTCTACAACACTTCTCACGCACCCAAACACACACACACACACACACTGCTTTTATCTATGCCTGAGTGCTTTCTAATATTCACACACACTCAGACTGGAGGCTTCAGGGGCAATCAGGGTTCAATATCTCGCCCAAAGATACTTTGGTTTTCAGACTTCAGGGATCAACCCCCGGACTTTCCACTTGGCGGATGACTCGCTCTACCACGTGAGCCACAGCCACCCTCTTTAAAACAGACACACATTTAAACCCCTAAAAATACTGGAATCATTGATTAATGGTCATGATAATAACATATAATCAAGTTAAGCATTAAAACATTAAAAACAATATTTTTTTTTATATCAGACACAGAAATTAATCATCTAAAGTCAGCTATCAGAAGCTAATAGAAGCTAACTACAGCTAAGGCTACGTCGCCACAGGAAGCTATTCACGGCAATGTGGTAAAAAAAAAAAGAAAGATGGCAGGATGAGTGTCAGTGTCGTGATACAGGAGATAAGGAGAGGATGGGCAGATGAAACTGAAATAAAAGCAGCTGAAATGAGTGAAGTCAGGGAGAGTTTGATGTGGTCTGTTAGCAGCAGACTCAGTGTTTCCACACCGAGGGGGGGGCTCGGGGCTGGTCCAGGTTCAGGTTTAGACTGGGGTTACTTCGGGGTCTGCAGCGCAGGGTTCGCCCTGTAATCAGCTGACAGCTCTGGTTTTCGCCTTCGATCTCTCTGTAATTTTCTTAATTGAAGCCACTCGAGGGGTCGAGCGCTCAGTTCATCCTCCTTTTCTTCTCTTTCCTCCTGCGTCCTGCTTCCTCTGTCCTTTCCTTTATTTGGTCTCCTATTTGGTTTCCTTTCCATTTTCCCTTCACTTTTACCTCTCCGTTTTCCTTCTGTCCCTTGACTTGGTTTCATTTTCTTTCTTTTCCTATTACTTTGATTCTTCAGGCGTTGCATTCCTTCACTTCTTCCTTTCCATTTTTCTTCTTCGCCTTGCTTTGTTTACTCTTCTTTCGATTCTCCTGGTCTTCCTTTCCTTTTCATAGAAACTCGAGGTGAGAAAGAGGAGACGAGTATAAAGGCTGATGATAAATCTTTGAATGAATCCATTTTTTTTCCCTTTTTTGTGTCAGTTAAACCAAAACTTTGTGGATAAAAAAAAAAAAAGGACGCTTTCTCTTCTCCTGCGTTTGTCTTTTATTTCTCCACCAGGCTTGTTTTCATTCTCTCGATCATTTTCTTCTCCCCCTCCCCCGTCCAACCCCCGTCTCCTCCAAAACTCCCATTCTTCAGTGTAAATTGATGCTGATCACCCGTTAATCTTTTTAAGTTGCCGTGAAACAGCCAGCAGCATGCATGACAATGGTCCTCTCTGTGTGTCTGTGTGCGTAAATGACAATGGCTCTGTGTGTGTGTGTGTGTGTGTGTGTGTGTGTGTGTGTGTGTGTGTGTGTGCATTGTGGTTTCAGGGCCTACTGTATGCTTCCTTTTTTTTTACATTGCTGCTACTATTACTGCACATCTGGACCCTGCATGTGAGTGTGCACTCAAATTACTCGTGTTGTGGGAACTCGCCTCCATCACAGGGACCCAGCCCCACTGTGTAAATTAGATTTATGCATGTAAACACAGTTTTTGGTTAGAATAAATCTTTAGAAAAAGAATCTAAGTTAACACAATGTCCTCTCAGGTCTGTTAGCCATGTTGTGAGGGTAAAAAACAGATTATACGTCGCATTGTGGGGACTTGATTTCCTTTAAGAAAATAAACAAGGTCATTTATTCATTTTTGGTGTGAGGACTTGGGAGTAAGTCGTCAGGAAATGAATGGAAAACAGCGTAAAGTCCTCTGAAGTGATGGAAAACATGTGTGTGTGTGTGTGTGTGTGTGTGTGTGTGTGTGTGTGTGTGTGTGTGTGTGTGTGTTAAATCCAGAACCCAAACACACTCAGAACAGGCAGCACAGTTTTCAGCTCTAAGCTTGAAGCGCGCCCTGCCCTCGTAGCGTCGTTCCTGGCAGCGTCTGGTTTCAGTTTAGGAGCTGTAAAATCCTCTGAATATGACCTGCCTATGAGCAAACAGCAGAGTGACACAGTTAGAGATGAACTAGTGAGCAAACAGTGAATCATTCAACAGCTACCTTCCCTCAGGCACTGGTGGAGACCAAAAACTGAGCTAAAACACCTAACCACATCCTCCATTGCCCATAAGCACTGCAGTTGCATTACATGTTTGTTAAATAAATCAATCAATCAATAAGTGGTGAAATTAGCTCCTTATTGGGCTAAAATAAACTCAGACATATTACTAAAGACACCTTTTTGTCTTTGACCCCGACCTTATTCTTTGTGGCACAATTCAACAAGGAAACAGAGATGTGGTCCATATTGACATGTTAGCATCACACACATTTGTCTGTCAGCTGAGATTCTCCATCAGAGGGATTTCCTGATTGGAAACAAAGGACAAACTCATTGACCCTTTTTTACAGCGCCTGGAAGTGAATGGCCCAGCTTTGCTTTGATACCACAGGAAGTGATTTAAATCTCTCAATTTCAAGGCAAATAATTGAAACATCAATCAAGAGAGTGCAGCATTTCTTTTATTGCCATGTAAGAGGGCGGTAAATACATTAGAGGGTTACCTAGGCAACCAGAGCCTGGAATGTCTGTTAGCAGGCAACCATCATCAACAAAGTGATGTGCGACGAGTCTCTTCTTGTGTCGGCCCCCTTTAGTTCTGAAAATGTGTTACTGTAACTTTAGTCGATCTAACATATTCCTCCTCGTCCTGTGGGTCGTTCCAGGTGAATAGTTGTGACTTCCTGTCTGTAGCATGGTCCAGGATCAGCACTGCAACTGACCAATCCTGTTGTCTGGTCAGTCAGTTGGCGTTAGTGAAGAAGTTAGCTAATGAAATTAAAAACTATCATAAGTTAAATGAGTTAAAAACTGGGATACCATATACACCTTTAGGTTATACATGTAGCTGTCGTATTGTAGTGCGTTCTTAATTTTGCTGAGACAAAGGAGGTGAGAATCGGGAGTGGTGCTTTTAATGTCAAACAATCATTACAAAGTCCAGAAAACCAGAGAATTAACTAAAGCAAGCCTGGGAAGCCAAGGTTTCCAAAACTCATTAAACATACAAATACTGGACTAAGTGACAAACACAGAGGACGACAAAGGACAGGGACAGACTCGGACAATATGTACAAAAGAGAAAGAGTGAAATGGAAACAGGTAGGGAACACGTGAACCTACTAAACTATAAACAGGAAGAGAGACACGGCAGAAAGGGAAAATATGGTGAACTAAAAAGAGGAACAAGAAGGACAACAAGGCTAACACAAAGATGAGACTGAAAGAACAAAAAGGGAACCGTAAAGCCATCTATAACTAAATTAAGAACGAGAGGCACAAATAACAAAACAATAAAGAATAAGTCATCAGAAGATAATAATAAAGCTCATTATAGTGCAAGGAAACACAAAACCACACTATTAAACAGAAAACTGTAGGACATGAACACAAATCACTTCTCAAAACCGAAAAGGAATAATGAAGTAACCGCAAAACCAAAGACACAGTAACAGTAACAGGACGCAAGCCTTCATTTCACATTTGGTGTGAACGCACCGGAACAGAAAGCACCTAAGAAGATTAAAAATAGTTATCCACTTAAGGGAAGGAAGGAAGGAACCACAAACTGACCCAGATAAGAGTAGAGGTCATAACTTCCTCATATGGTAGCGGCCAAGTAAAACCACGTTTACATGGCTGCTGCAACATTAGATAATTACAGCTGAAACACTTTATATTTGGCAGCAAACTATTCTTCTTGGCTTTGTGACTGTGATTTCTGACAAGATGTTCAGGGAAAGTGAGAAAAGCTAGCACCAATTTAAGGTAAGTGCTAACTTAGCTAACAGTGTTGATCCAAAGCTAATGACAACAAAGAAGAACTTGTAGAGGGCGGCTCACAAAGGTGAACAAATTGTGACAACGAATAGCATGAAGTCATGCCGTGAGGTTTTCTTTAAACCTTGGAAGTATTGCAGCACATATGAGGAAAGAGAAAAAAAATACAGTGCTGAACAGGTGTTAGAGCTGAGCTATGATTAGCTTTGACTAAAGAGCAGAGGTGGGAGCAAGTCACTGTTTTGCAAGTCTCAAGTACGTCTCAAGTCTTTATCCTCAAGTCTCAAGTCAAGACAGACAACTCTCAAGTCGTCCCAAGTCCAAAAATTTCAAGTACTTTCAAGTATTTTTTTTTTAAACAATGTTATGGTAACATAATAACAATATTAAAATATCAAGTCTTTTCAAGTAAACAGGTTCAAGTCCAATTCAAGTCCCAAGTCATTAGTGTAAAAGTCCAAGTCAAGTCACAAGTCTTATAACATGTTTTCAAGTCAAGTCTAAAGTCATACAATTAATGGCTCAAGTCCGACTCGAGTCCACGTCATGTGACTCAAGTCCACGGGTATTATACTGAATAGATGTGTCGTCTGGAAAAGGAATAAAGTTTCTAGATAAACTTCTAATTTTAAGTAAGTGAACAACCCAGGGTTATTAAAACTACCAGAGGTGCTGAAGGATCAGATTCATGTTCTTTTGGGTTTTTTTGTAAAAAGTGGATGAATTAACTGGCTTGACGAGGTCCCCGCAGAAGTTGCTCTTGAACAAGCACTTGCCAGAACTTTACACACCCTCATTACGGACATGGCGGTTACAGTAATTTTGGACTTTGAATGATTTCTTTGGACTGTCCTTTTCCCGGGGTGGAATGATTGTACACGTGACTTTAAAAACAAGAACTGGTTGCCCAAATTTGAAGATATACACAGGAATACATACGTTCACTCACTTGCTTGAATGAGTGGTGCTGAAGTTTCTACAGTGTCTTTTAATTTGACAAGGTCAAGACCTATTATCTTCCCATTAGTGACAACGATTGGCTACAACTGGTAGTTTCACTCTGCCGGCATAAAAAGGTTTTGTTTAACACTATTTATCGGCGTGGCCGCTATTCCAAACAAAGAGAAACTCCAAGGGACTCAGTGATGGTTAGAGAAGGAAACTTGTACACAAGTTCACAAGGCCTCTTGGAGCCATTTGTAAACATTTAAATATCATCAGTTTAAACAGTTGTACGCAAGTTGTTTCAATGCACTACCACTTTGTCAGCCTCTAAACAACAGAGTCAAAGTTTCACTCCTCAGATGAGAAGAAATGTGTTGGGATATTCAAGAACAACCCAGGAATCACCGAGGCTCGAGCCTGCCATGGAAGCTGGTGGAACACCAGCATCACCAACCAAGGAAGGTTGTTCTCCAACATCAACACATTCAAAAGCAACTGAAATATAAAGGTGCTCACATGGACAAGACAAATACCTTTTCCAGAAAAGTTTTATGGTCACACCTAATTGACCACAACAATAAAGGGTGTGGTTGGAGGCGTAAAGGTGAGGTTTGCAAACCCAAGAACACGGTACCAACTGTCAGGCATGGTGGTGGTAGCGTCATGCTCTGGAAGAAGAAAGCAGAACGAATATTCAGTTCAATTCAGTTTTATTTATATAGCACCAAATCACACCAACAGTAGTCCCAAGGACCTTTATATTGTAAGATTGTACAGTAATGGTCTACTTCTTCAACTTCACCACCAATCAGCAGTGAGATGGTAGAAACTTGGATAGACTGTCCAACAAACAGACATTAAAACTGGTTTTGGAATGAACGAAGCCAGCTAACACTAATGATCTTCCCCAAATTCCCTCAACCTGATTGAAAATTTGTGGACTGTGCTTAAAAGCTGGGCCCCATGTCAGGAAACACACCACATTAAATGAACTACCAGTTCTACTAATAACAGTGGTCAAATATCCAGCAACAGTTATATCAGGAGCTCGTTGATAGCTACCGAAAGGATATGGACAAGGTAACCAAATATCAGTGGAGGTGTTATGTATGCAGTTGAGCCTGTGTAGATTAGAGAAAAGCCCAAAATAAATTCAAACTTCACCTAATTCTTGAGTGTTTTAAAAGTTCAAAGAAATAATTAAAATGACCATGACACTATGCCCGTGATGAGTGTGTGTTCAAAAGTTTGCCCTGTCACTATAACATATGGATGTGATTGCCACCACACAGTTAAAACTGGTAAAACTCTACTGAGCATGTGCCAGCGCAACAATACGATTGGTACATTTGCTTCCTGGGTCAGCTGTGGATTGGCTCTCTTTAACAGCAGGCTGCCATCTTTGTCATCGCACAGATTTATACGTAGCGTCCTCTGAGTACCCGATCTCGCCGCTGTAACGTGTCTGCCCCCAGCTCTCCTACACAGGAGCACCACCTGTAACTGACGGAGAAACAACACATTGTTTTCAAGGTTTTTAAGGTCTTTGTCAACTCCAAACATTTGGAATATCTTGTTTGTGTCTACACGAACACAAAGCGTCGAGACACTGGTAAAGTCTTTTGTGCTGACACCGTGCCATCTGATTGTGGTTTAACTTCAACCTCAGAGTTCCCCTCCGGCCCAGAGTGTCTCTCTCCTTCTCTTCAGGGATGGGATGGCCACCAGGCGTGGTGCTGAGGTGGTTGCTATGGTTGCCACTAAGCCTCGCTCTGACCTGATTGTTCAAAAAGAAAAAAAAAAAACAAAACAATGAGGGAAAACTTCAAAGAGGAGCTGCTCAGTTGCCTAGCAACAAGGCTCAGTGGCAGGACTGAGCTCCCTCTCTCTCTCTCTCTCTCCCTCCCTCTCTCGCTCTATCTATCCCTCCGTTTCATCACTCTATCTTTCTGCTAAACCACTATCTGTCTTTTTCATCACTCTGTAGGTCTACTTCCATCTGTCTCTCTCTCCTTCAGCCCTCACAGGCTTTATCTATTCTCTCACTGGTTTATCACTCCATTGATATGCTTCTGTTTTCCTCTCTCTCTCAGTCCCTCTCTCTCTTTGAGTTTCAGCCCCTCGTCTCCTCATTCATCTAAAGTTGCTCTTTCCCTCGGTCCCCCGTTTTCCCCTCTCTCACTCACTGTCGGCATCATGTAATGGAAAATATGTGATGAACATTTATTTTTTTAATAATTTCATTCTGGATATTAAAAAAAAAAAAATAGGGATAGATTTAAGGCATGAATGTGGGATCTGAAAAGTGAAGCTAATGCAGAAGCGACTTAAACCTGTACTTCCAGCAGGGGGCGCCTCCTGTGGGTGTAAAAAGAAGTCCGTGGGTAAATGGCTTAACTTTTCCCTTGATCCATGAGCTCAGGAAGAACTTTGCTATAACTATACAAACTGTGCTTCCAGCTGTAGTGTGAGTCCCCCCCCCCCCCCACACCACACACACACACACACACACACACACACACACACACACACACACACACACACACACACACACACACACCACCAAGTCCCCTACCCCTTTCCTGAAACTATCAGGAAGAATTGGAAATACATAAAAGTTTGTGGAAGACAAATTTATAGCAGTGCTGTTGGATTGGGTCGCGTTATACTGCACAGGTGTTCCTAATAAAGTGATCAGGAAGTGTACAGCACACACACACACACACACACACACAGGCGTAGATATATGGACATGTGAGTGATGAGTTAAAAAAAAAAAAAAATCAGACCTTCTCCTTTAACTTCCATTTTGACGTCTGTTACTCGATTTCATCGCTCTCTCTGTTCCCTTTGTCCCTCCCTCTTTCTCTGTCTATGGATGCCTGTGGTCTCTCCTCCACTGAAGAAGCCAACACCCATGACCTGTGTGTGTGTGTGTGTGTCTGCACGTGTAAAACTCCTGTAATAAATGGAGTGTGCTTTGTGGCAAACTGGCAGCGCACACGCACAGCTGGCAGCACAAGAGTTGCATTTAGTGGTTTTTGAGACTCAAACCGAGGGACAGACAAGTGTGCATGGATGTGTGCATGTGCATGGATGTGTGTGTGTGTGTGTGCATGCATGTGTGTGTATGTGCATGCATGTGTGCGTGTGTTGGTGGACTTCTTTGATTACAGCAAGGCATGATAGAGAGCACAGCCCTGTGGTTGCAAAAGACAAAAGACACAAAAATGCACACTGACACACACTTTGTTGTACAGTTTGTGTGTGTGTGTGTGTGTGCTGAATCATCTGCTCTTTTTTTTAACCTGATTCAGATCTGATGATGTCAGTCTCTCTCTCCACACACACACACGTGCACACACACTTTTGTGTTTCCATCACTTCAGAGGACATCACTTTGACTCATTTCCAGCATCACACTAAAATTTGATGATTTGCTTTATGGGGACTTCTCTTTATCCAATTAAAAGAGTTATGTTCCCACAATGTGGCTGCGTGAACACATTTATGTTCCCACAACACGAGTAATACAAGTATGTCCACATGTCTCTGTGGCAGATAACCCGAACCTGAACCCCAAAACCAGGTCTGAACCCTCACATGGCTCTTTGAAGCTCTGTGCCAAAGTCAGCAAATGTCCTCACAAGGTCTAAACGGACAGTGGTTCTCACAAAGACACACACACGCGCACACACACACACACACACACACACACACACACACACACACACACACACACACACAGACCACAGTCCAGTGAAGCCAAAAGTTTAATTGAAACCCCCCCCTCCCCCCAGTGTGTTCTTCTTCTTCCCTTTATTGTTTTTACACACCAACAGGCTCCGGGCCTTCCCGCTGCTGGTTGGTGTCACTCTGCTGCCTCCTGGCGGCCGTCTGGGACACTGCATTTTAGTCATCCTGCAGACACCAAGTTCAACAAACATCAGAGCAACTTTTATTTAGTGCCTCTGCATCCCATGTGTTCTTTACCCCAGTGCATTAAAGAGGGGTGGTACACCTCAGGAGGGAGGACTCCTCTACAAACAGCCAGGCCTTTGTATTCAGCAGCTGTTTCAGTTATTCGACATGATCAGCTTCATGCTCAGACTTTCTGCTCTTCACCATGTGTTTGTGTTTTAAAAACAAATGTGTGCATCTTGCTGTGAATTTAATCCAAAGTAACCCCAAATATATATTTTTAAAAGTCATGAGCACTAAAGTGAGATGATCAAATACAGCTGCAGGGCTCTAACAGAACTATTTATGATGCAGTCGGCTCAAAGATATTTAACCGATTTCATTCATTTGCTTTAAAATGAGGCTGCAAAGCGAGGCGTTTTTATTTTGTTGGATCCCCGTTTCCTCGGCTCGTCTATAGAGCGACGAGAGGAGTCAGGACAGGCCAATATGAGGTGTGGCATTTGGACAACCTGGCTGCAGGCAGGCGTTGATGAAAATTCCTCTCAGGTGCATGATGGGAAATGTAAGCAACCAACCAGGAGTACATGTTTTTTGCACAGTGACTGACAGGGTCACACAGACATGTCTGTAGGCCCGTGTGACTGTACTGAGATTAGCTCTGGTCAACCCGACGACTTCTGCCGTTTTCTACTTCACTTGGTGGTATAATGTCCTTTTTTTGGGTACAGATGGTTCGAAGGACCACGTTTTATCTTTTACTTTTCACCGTTTTGCTGTAAAGCTTCTTGCAGCATTCATTTAAACGCACAAAGTCGAAAACTTTCAAATATGAAGTAGAGTTTAGCTTGTGTTCAACCAATCCTTACTCTAGAAAACATAATTTATTAGTAATAAGTTAATTACACTCAGCAGAGGTGATGTTCCATTTTTAATTATACAATTTGTCATCAACACTCATGTTACTCGTGTTAAATCTCAGTACTATGTTAGTGATTCTGAGCTTTTGACAGCGAAGATTCAACATCTAAAATGAGATCAAACCCCCGGTCAGGAGGTGAAATATGATTTAAGATTGTACATAAAATTCAGACACGTCAAGCACGATCCATAAATATTTACAGGCAGCTTTTCGGAACCCGGTCAGATGCTCACAGTGACACCAGTTTAACAAATTCAAATCACACAAACAGTCAGATTCAAGTCTAATTCAGTCCAGTCAAGCCTGACAGTCTCCGATAAACCAGTAAAGCTAAACCAGCTCATCGCTCCACCCGACTCCACTCAGCTGGAGGATCTCGGGGTCCTCTGGGCTTCTGAATCCGACAGTTAAACCCTGAAAAATAACAAAATTAAGAAAATCAGCGATATTATAACTTCACTATACAACACACAAACGCAGCAATAAGAGAGCAGTCCAACTTTGACTAAACCGTCTTCTCTTCTGTCGTCGCCACTGCCAACTAGCACATTTTCTAACACCATCACCTCCCCCATGCCACCTACACCCTGTTCAGTATTCATAAGCAGAATTTAAAATAGTAGCACACCACAGTGTAGCTGTCAGATAATAGTAATAAACATAAAGCAATCCTTAAATCTTCCTTCACTTCTGAAAAACACAGAGACCAGCGAGTTAAACAGTCCAGACTGATCATCTCCAGTCACTTTAACTGGATGGCCAGGTCTCCAGGCTTTAAACGATCACCCATAGGTTTTATAATAACCCAGGCATCCGTGAAAGGGAGGATTTACAAAGTTTGGCCCGTTAGTTTCCATTTAAAGATTATAACATGTTCGTAGAGTTAGTAACGTTAGGCTGGTTGACAAACAAAGATGTGCTACCTGGTGACTAGCTGCAGAGCTATGGTTAGACTGGTATAAGCACATCAGCACAGCGTAGATACAGAATGAGGGTTAAATTGTTCTCAATAAAAGTTGATGTTTAAGGTGCCAGATGGACAGAGTGTAACACAATCACATGGCACGAAGAAGAAACCGAAGTTCAGCCCAGAGATCGGCTGAGATTCATCCCCACACAGGTCACACATGCACGTTACTCACTATGAAAAAGTCCCGATCCAACGCTTAATGCCCACACTGAGTCAGTGTAGCTTAAAGGTTTTCTGCTTATAAGCAGCAGCCAATAAGGAGTAAGTTACCTTAAAGGTAGCTCGTGTTAGATTCTTGTGTGTTTGCTGGTTAGTTATAAACTGTATTAACCTGTATTTGATTAGGTTAGGAAAGCAGTGTGGACTGGGTTAAAAGACGCCCCGTCTCCATGTAGAAAAATAATGCTTACTGAGTGTGTTCAAATGGGATGTCAAGCGCCACTTTCAAAGTGTCTACATACAAAAAGTTGGGAGGGAAAGAGCTGAAATTATGAGTGTGTGAGGTGTGACAACATGAAGGACAAAATGAGACGCTGCTGTGGTAAAAGTGAGGACAGGTGTACGGCACAGGTGTATGGCACAGGTGCGCGGCACAGGTGCGCGGCACAGGTGTGCGACACAGGTGTGCTGCACAGGTGTACGGCACAGGTGTGCGACACAGGTGTGCTGCACAGGTGTACGGCACAGGTGTGCGGCACAGGTGTGCGGCACAGGTGTGCGGCACAGGTGTACGGCACAGGTGTGCTGCACAGGTGTACGGCACAGGTGTGCTGCACAGGTGTACGGCACAGGTGTGCTGCACAGGTGTACGGCACAGGTGTACGGCACAGGTGGCACAGGTGTACTGACCGATGCTACCAGGTGAGCAGAAGCTGGTCACATCGGAGACTGAAGAGGAGAAATCTTCATAATCGTTACCGCCCAGCGAAAGTTGCTCAGCTGCAGGAAGAAAAGAGTCAGTTTACATTTTGAGTCTTTGTGTCCCCTTCAAACAGCACTCACCAGCCCCAGCCCCCACCCTCTCCTTACCCGCGACTAGCTGATAGTCCGAGTCCTCCCCGGGCTTTTGACCGGTCGGTGATGCCATGTCATAGATGGGCGTCCTTGAGGGTGGCAGGCTCTGCTGTTTAGCTCGGGGTTTGACGGTGCTGTAGATGGGAGCAGCTGACACGCTCTTGGGGTCGTTGTCATAGTGATGGGAGGTGGGCAGTGTCCTGAAGGCAGGACATGGAAACCATGATCAGTGAGTGGAGGTCTAGTGGCCCTATAGTGTAACAAGTGAAACAAGGGCATGCAGCAAGCATGCCATGCTTTTAGGAGGTGTAAAGAGGCAAGGAGTAGAGAGAGTGACTCAATCAGCCAAAGCAACAAAGAACGGACGTCAGGCAGAATGGCGAGGACGAGACAAAGTCAGAGAGGCCAGGCTGAGATGGGTTGGTCCAGAGGAAGAAGAGCAGACAGACTGGAAAAAGAAGCTGAAGATGGAGCGACCAGCCAGGAGGAAGTGAAGACCACGGAGAAGGTTCATGTAGTGAAGGAGGAGCAGCACAGGGTCAGATGGATGCAAGCGATATGCTTCCCCACAGCAGGTGTCTGCTGCAGAAGGCGGCGACGATTTAGGGTTTGGAATGAGACGTTTCACAAACATTTATTCTTTTTATACGTTCGTGCATCACAAAATCGTAAAATTTCAGCATCGTGCACACTTCAGTTTCTTTACCTGCTTCCAGTATTGGATATGGACGGGGCTACAGCTGAGTAGGTGGCAGCCGATGGGGGGGGCTTGGAGTGTTTGGGCTTGTTGACCACAGCGTACGTATCATTCATGACAACCTGCTGTGATAATCTGGATGCAGACGGAGAGAAGGACACGTACATTTTAGCTCAGTGGTGCTCAGGAGCACCTCCATGGAGGCTGAAGCAGAGGTCACAGGAAGTCTCATGTTAGAATCCCCAACTTCACAGCAGCAGCGTCACAGCCCGCTACTAAAAACTGTTTGTTTCCGTCGCTAGTTTCCCCTTCGCAACATTATTGCGTTGCATAACGTTATTTATTATTAGCGGGTCTGTTTCTAGTTTTGGACAGAGATAGGTGAGCACTTCCTGCAGACACAAAGGCATGACGTTAGTTTCCCAAAGTAACCTGAAAACGACCGTTTAAGGCATGACGTGCTACAATATGACTGTTTATTAAAAGAAGAAAACTAAAAATGTCGAAGCAGACTATAATTTGAAAAGTGCCAGAAGCACACCAGAAGTGCGAAGAAGCTGTTAGACTGGTGTGATCAGAGGAGAGGAAGTTTGACTTTCACAGGTCCTCAAAGGCAACATTAAAAAAGCAAAAAGAAACAAAAAGACCCCCCCTGCCCCCAACTAAAAAAAAAAAAACAATATCACAATTAAAAGTAAGAACTCAGCAGCAGCAGCGATGAGCTGCAAAACTGAGCAGATGGGGAGTGCTGCCAACGTGCTACTCCGCTCCACATGCAGCAGCATACATCCCACTCGTCAACAGCCTTTCTTCATTTTTATTTTGAGAAAAGTAAGTAATATACAGCACTGTGCAAAAGTCTCGCGCCTGCCTTCATTTATTTACACTTTGTTTCCATAAAGTCCGATTTTCTGGTCGTTTGGCGCTCTTGGGCAACACCTCCAGGCTTTGGTTTGTTAGCTGCTGTCTGACCATCATTTGAACATAAAAACAAACTCGTACAGCGTCGGTCAGATTTTGCTCCGCCGCGCATCTAACGTCTAACCACAAAATTACAAGAAAGAGTTCAGCCTGTGATGAAGAATCAATGCGGTCAGACCGAAAATCAACTGTCGAACTCGCTGCAGCAGCTCAACACAAACACACACGTTTGTGTTTATGAAAACTGATGAGTGCGTCTTGGATATGCACAGTTTCTTACAGTGGTTGTATCGTTTGATCCTCTACTGTCAACTGAAAGGTTTAAGAGTAGCGTAACCTTTTAACCCCTTTTATTTAAACTTTGGTTAAAACCTTTAAAAGAACCTTTGACTCACACCTGACAAACGAGTGCTGCACAGAGCAGTTTCTTCCAGCTCCATCAGCTGTGGAAAAGGTTACGCTTGCTTACGCAGTCAGTCTCACTTCCTCATTTGCAGTTAGCCCCTTTGCATTAGGGCTGGGACAACACGGTTTGCTCATCAGATTATTAGAAGTTTGCAACACGCTCAGTATGGTTTGCTTTTATTTTGACACGTATGGTTCAGTCTGCTGAATGGTTATGTCACCGTTTGTGGCTGGTGTCTGTGTTTTTGCTGCTTTGGGTTTCTTTATGTTGAATTTCACTGATCTGCTCGTGACTGCAGATGAAAATGTTTATTTTAAGCTGTTAAAATTAGGACTGGGACAACGCGTCGACGTAATCGATTACGTCGACGCGTAAAAGACGTCGACGTAAAAAATTTGCGTCGATGCGTCGTCACTTTAAAAAAAAAACACATGGCGGCAGCGAGTAGCGGTAACATGTGGACTTAAACCACGCCCCCCGAACACGCAGTTCTACAGTATGGGGATATTTGAACCGAACAGGAAGTGATTCAGTCGTTTGCCGGCTTTGTAAGGTGGAAATGGCCGATCATAAAACGACCGTAAGTTTTCAACTTTGTTACTAACGCTGGTTTTTACCCTTTAATTCATCCAGACACCCCCCACGTAGACACACACTCAGAGATAAACACCCAACCTCCATAAATGCTAAACTCATGTAAGCTGCTTAGCAGGAACATATATCATTAGATTCATCGATGCATCCAAACATTGATCACGTGATTCATCCATTAGGACAATAATGGTTTTGCCAGTCCTGGTTGCAACGCTGCATCCTGTTACAGTACCATGCTGGGGTTCAGTCAGTAGACTGCATGGCG
>VURO01029691.1:0-20151 GCA_015108175.1 Pelvicachromis taeniatus | reverse complement strand
AAAAAAACACTTGTTCGCCAATTCTAGCCCCCCCCCCCCCCCCCCCCCCCCCCACCCCCCCACCCCCCACCACCCCCCCCCCACCACAAACACCACCACCCACCCCCACACACACACACACACACGCACACACACACACACGCACGCACGCACACACACAGGCGCTGGCCTTGGACAGAGACGAGCAGAAAACAGGCTAATGCAGCACAGATGTAGGGTTGATCGGAGGCCTTTGCGTTCCACGCAGCGCTGTTGATACTGAAGCTGTTTGTGCTGTAGTAAATATCAGCTCTCCGTCAGTGTGGTCATCCTCCTCCAAACACACAGCAGGCTGGAGAAACCTCACAAGTTCCTCAGTCGGGACGAGTCACGCTTTCTGGAAACCACTTGTCGCCCTGTTAGCTGTTAGCGCAGTCCAACAGTTTGGTCTCAGCAACAGAAGACAGCAGCAACAGCGGCAACAGCAGCAACAGCGGCAACAGCGGCAACAGCAGCAACAGCGGCAACAGCAGCAACAGCGGCAACAGCAGCAACAGGCCGCACCGACTGTAAAACCCGCGGCCTCCAACCGTCGCCCACGCAGCATCTGCTCCGTCAGCGTTTGTAACTCGTGGGTTTCCTCTTTGGCTTCTTCAGCTGCTGTTTCTGAAACATTTCGCACAACAGCAAAGGTGCTTCTGTTCTCAACGGGCTTTTGTTTTCACGTACAAACCCCTCCTGCCAGCCGGGACCAATCAGAATCACGCGTGGCTAAAGGTTGCACAAACGTAAACGGGTCTGAAATGGTCTTTCAGAGCGAAAGACCAAAATAGATCGGCTTCATCGAGCAAACACCTCTCCTGTCACGTGGCGTCCACCTCTGAGGCGGTGGTTCTTCCTCCGAGGAGGGGGGGTTACCGCGGTCCAGGTTGGGGAGGACGTCGTCTCCTTGGCGCTCAGTGAAGAGAGAGCTGAGCGTGAAGGATCTGGTGGTTGGTTTATGTTCCTGGCATCATCTACGGCCATGAGCAGTGACCAGAAGCATCGACCGCGATGACCTTCCTCCGAAGGTCGTGATCCCTCGCCGTACGTTACTTTCTAGCGGACAGTTGTGCAAATTAACTGACTGATGCATTTCCCGCCTGCTCGTGTGGTCTATCAGTGGTTTGTTTAGGTCCCAGTGGTTTTCACTTCGATCGCGTGGCACTGCCCACTTTGCATCACTAATGGTTACTTCTTCTGCTGTTGCTAACTGGTTCAATTTCATTGATATTTAACAGTCTCGAGTCAACAGGTCAGTGCAAGTCGCGTCCTCTGTTTTGAGACACGAACTCGGTAAAACTGCAGGTCGTCCACATTGAAAGGAGGCACTCTAGCCATGTCCAACAGGAGGAGACCCTGAGGTACCCACGCTGGAGGGCTGTCTCGGGAACGCCAGCAGAGGCCGCCGCGACCTACCGGGACCAGCGTTACCAAAGGTTACCGAACAGCTCGAGTGCACCCGCCAACCCGGGAGCAGCCTGTTGATGAAAGACCTGCTCGGCTGCGCGTCTTCACGCAGCGCGGAGAGGAATTATTTGGAAAGAATCAAGATGTTGTTACAGAGAAAAACACGCTCTGGTCTCCCAGAGAAGATTAACAAGTGTAATGCTGCACAGATGTAGGCTCGGTACAACTCCCACTCTCCGCTCTGCTGAGGAAGCTGCTCCGTAAATGTAGCAGCATGTACGTAACATACATACAAACAGCGACCTGCGAACCCGTTTGCACAACCAGCACGCTGCAGCGCCGCACATTAGCACATGCCACCAAATCTGCTCGCCTCCATTTCTGCTTCTGATTAACTACGTTTCCCAGAAAGCTTTGATCAAACAGAGATGACGTGCATGAACTCCAGCTGAAGGAAAATCAAAACCTCACGCTGAAGCCTCGACTGCCCGGCGCCATTCACATGTTAAAGACTTCAAATGGGTACTACAGTACCCATGAGCCTCAGCGACCACTGAAATAGAGATATCATTGACTCAAGCAACTCTTCAAAATGTCAAAGTACAGCATGAAGACGATCTGCACATCAGCTCATGAGTAAGTCCCACAGAGATGTGGCTTTCCTCATCACAACCTTATCATTCAAATAAGAAATGGGTCTGAAAAAGTTTCTGCATGTTAAATGTAATGTTCATGCACAGCCCTTACCTGAAAAAGTCCCCTCAAAGAGAGAAACCTGGACAACGTGTTGACAGAGCGGCGCAGCGGCACTCTGAAACCCTTTTAAGCCCATCGGAGCGAGCACGCTGCCTCGCTATCTTTAAATCCCGGTAGAAATGCAACCACATAAGCTAGCGCAATCTTTTTTTTTTGCACATGAAACCGAAGGAGTTGTACTTACATCACATGCTTGTCCCGGGTCGCGCTTTCCTTCCACAAATGGCCAAAGTCGCATAAAAACAGAGTGCAACGTCAAAAAGCTTATAATGCAGAAACACGCTTTGACGATCAGCTGTTCACAGCAGTTCCTACGCTAAACGTCAGCGCCAACTATCGCACGTCCACCTTTACCTGCGAAAACCAGACGTGACCTCGCTTTTCCTGGGAAACATAGTTTTCCCCTTTCAGAGGTTTACTGGTGTTTTAGAAATGTTTGACTTTATCCTGTAAAGTTTATTTTGATGCTGCTTTTTGTAAACTGTGCACAAAAATATTGACACTTTTGAGGGATCTGCCTTTGACATTTCTGAAACTAGTGTGTAAAAAAACAAAAATGATTAGCACTTTTATGGACTTGATGCAACGTTGTGATGTAACGTTGTAACGCTGAACGGGGCAGCACGGTGGAACAGTGGTTAGCACTGTTGCCTCACAGCAGGAAGGTCCTGAGTTCAATCCCATCCAGTTTGTTCTCCCCGTGTTTGCGTGGGTTCTCCCCGGGTACCCCACAGTCCTCCCACAGTCCAAAAACATGCACTTAGTGGGGATAGGTTAATTGGAAAACTCTAAATTGCCCATAGGTGTGAATGTGGGAGTGACTGGTTGTCTGTCTATGTGTGTTAGCCCTGCGACAGACTGGCGACCTGTCCAGGGTGTACCCCGCCTCTCGCCCAAACAGCTCTCCCCCCGTGACCCTGAAGAGGATAAGCGGCTGAGAATGGATGGATGCTGTATAAATGTCACTAGAGCACTTATAAATATACAGATAAGCTCCGGCGGACTTGGCTCGATGGTGGGCTTTGGACACTGCGATCCACCTCAGAGGAGAGGGCTGCTGTTTGGCTAGCTTGATTAAAATGTTGCCTCCATATGAAAGCGCCACACAGGTAAAATAAAATAAATAAATAAATAAGGTAAAATACTACAATGTAGCTAATTTAACTGCCCTAAACCTGTCACACCAGCTAACGGTCTGATGTGGTGGGTCGGCGTGCAATAAGGAGCGATGAGAAGACGCCATGATGATATAAGTAATCAGGTTACCCAACATCACAACCACGTCCTGCGGCGGGCCGGAAACACGTTCACCCGTGAACGTTTTAACACAGGAGTCTACGGGGACTCACTTCTGCCACCAGTGGACACGAGAGAAACTGCACTTTTATATGTTCTGCATGTTTTCCACAGCAGAGAGTAAACGTATATCAAAGTGCTCTGCATGTGCAGCTCAGTGGAAAAAAAGGGTTGTGCAACAGCGTTCAGGAAAACAAACAGTGGGTCCACGTCCTTCTGCTGCTTCGACCCTCGAGGAGGAGTTGTGTGGAAAATTTATGCAGCACTAATGCAAAAGAGACTCTCAGAAATCAAGCTCACAAAGGGGGGAATGAGCGAGGGTAATACTGTACAGATGGAGCCACGGTCCAAGTCCCACTTCTCCCAGCTCTCTACGCTGATATTGTTTCATGCTCCGGCAGAAAAACCGAGCGATCAGAGGGGAGTCGAATTCGGTGTCAACACAAAAAAAAAAAAAACGCTCCAATCTTCACATGATTACACGAAAGAAAAAAAACGCAGTGCAAAGCGCGCTGAAGTGGCGTCAAGAAAAACACAGCACACTCATCAGCAGCAGGCAAAAATAGTTGGAGGAGAACTCCGCCGCCGCGCTGACACCAGACACATTTCACTTTCCGTTACACCGCCTCCGTCATCGGGGAATTGTCGGGAGAAATCCTGCAGTACAAACGAATTGTTGACTTTTTTAAATCAGAGCATCTCTCCATCCATCACCAACCTCTCTTTACCCTCATCCCCCGCCCCGCCCCGTCTCTCAGCGGGACCCCTCTGAATTCAAAAAGCCCAATTTAACCGTTTTAAAAGCAGCTTTTTTTTTTTAAACACTACTCGGAGCGAAAACACAGAAACACAAAAGCACAAACGCGGTGTCAACAGATGACAGGGTGAGCTGTGCGGGAGTGGTCTGACTTCCCACGTTTGTCTTGTTGTATCACGACTCACAAACAGGAAGAAGCACATTTCACACAGAAGCTGTGAAGCTTGTTCGGAGTCCAATCTTCAGCGTTTCTGATCAGCAGGCCGACCGGATGCAACCGGGCCCGGCCAATCACAGCGTACGACACGAGGAGGACGACGCGGGGTCGACCGTCTTACAGTCGGGTTTGTGAAGCTTCAAACTGGCAACGCGCTTCATCGCAGCGTGTAAAATCACCACGTTCATCTTTCTGCATGTGAATTTTCCATTTTTTGCTCTTTGTTTTTATCTATTTTAATCATTAGTTATCACTAGTTATCACTAGTTATCATTAGTTATCACTAGTTATCACTAGTTATCATTAGTTATCATTAGTTATCATTAGTTAGTTCATCTCGGCTCTCTTCTTCCTGTCGCGGTGACCGCCCCTCCCTGAGCCTGGTTCTGCCGGAGGTTTCTTCCTGTTAAAAGTGACTTTTTCGTTCCCACTGTCGCCAAAGTGCTAGCTCACAGGGGGTCGTCTTATCTTTGGAGTTTCTTTGTATCATTTTAGAGTTCTTAGCTCACAATATAGGGAACCGTCATGGGAACGGTTGCTGTCAGTTTTTGATCTCATAGACTTCTGCACAGAGAAAGAAACCAGTGCAGTCGCCCCCTGCTGGTCGTCAGAAAGGATGCGGGCTCCTGTGTTTTTACAGTTTTAACGTCGTTAACAGTCACACAGCATGACGGTTTGTATTCCTGGAAATGAGGGTTAACAAAGTTCGAGTCCTCTTATGTTTGAGGGGCACACGATTTCTTGTCTTTACATCATCATATATATGTTTTTTTTTTTTTTTAAAGGAGAAAGTGCTCGTGCTTCAGAGTTTATAGAGACGTCGAGTCCTGACAGTGTTTGTTTAACCTGCAGGCGATCCTTTCAAGGCTCGTGTAACGCGCTCGGCTTCCACAAAAGAAATAAATTCATGAAGTTTGTAAATTCACCCGTAAAGCTGTGAGAAAATCTATCAAACAGGCATGAATTATTCAGCGACGAGTGTGCTTCTTCTTTAAACGTGTTCTCACACACACACACACACACACACACACACACACACACACACAGCATCAGTGCTTCTTCCTTACAGAAGATACCCCCCCCCTCTGTGGCTCATTCATGGCTCTGGTGACGAAGGCGGAGGGTTAACACTCGGCCCCGAAACGTCGCATACATCCTCGGCTAATGCCCACTCCCACTCATGTATTCTAACAATGTCTCCTGTAGTTGTTATGAAAATTGTGAAACCATAAATGGACAGACTCAGAACACACACACACACACACACACACACCAGGAAATTAAATATTTGGGAACAAAAAGCCCATCTGTGTTCACCAAAGCAGGCAGTAAGCAGATTGTGCTTCTGGATTAATCAGAGTGGACATAAAGAGAGGAGCAGCTACACGGTGAAAGACCAGGCGATGAGAACACGTTGGCGTGCGTTAATCTTAAACCCGGGCGTCGAGGACGTCGGCGTGCATTAGCAGCAGCTGTAGGTGTACGAGCCGCCGCGCCGCCTCAGCCTCGCTCTGCGAGAGCAGGAGCGCTCAGCTCGATGTGCAGGTTGGGGAATCCTCCATAATGTTTACCGACTTTACCGACTTGGCTGACGGCTGTGTTGTCTTATCCTCTAACAGAGAGGGTGATTTGACTGATGCTCGTAACAGATTGCATCACAGCAGGAGACGAACTAAAACGGTTTACGCACCGCAGCTCTCCCTAAACTGTCTAACAGTGGCAGCGCTCCACCTTGTAAATTTGGAATAGCAATTTTAGAAATTTCCCAGCAGTCTATCTCCAATTGGCCTTCACTGGGAGTGCTGTCTGATATCAGTGAAGTATGGCAGCGTTGACTGAGGACCACCTCTGAGGAGCAGAAATGTGATCTCAGCTTTGTGAAACCAAACACTCGCTGCCGTTTTCAAGAAAACACCTGAGCACGTTAAAAGCTGCTTTCGCTCATCACCTACTCAGTGCGCCGAGGTTTCCCTCCGCCCGTTCAGTCACCGCCGCCGCTAACGCCGTTCACACGCGTCAGAAATGTGCACGCAGACACGTGACCCGCCGAGGCGTTCCTGCAAGCGCAAATTAACACGCACAAAATATGCTGATGTCTCGCCAAAAGAGGCAGGAGCCAAGCTCGAGCTCGCACCTTCTCATGTGATAACAACAGTACATCACTGCTGGTAAGCTAACAACCTGCTGATCACAACTTCCCGTGGTGTCACTGGAGCGAGAGGGGGGGGGAAACTTTTACAGGCTGACTTTGGTTTTCACACTCGGGCTTCTCCTGTCAGCAGCCACGAGGAGCTAATGAAAGCTCGCTCATCAGGGCGTACGTCACTTTGTACCATTGTGTCACGGCGGTCAGCGTTCAGGCGCGCGTTAGCTCGCAGAGGCAGGGCCTCGATATGAACCTGCGGCACGAGTCTGTAGCGATAAGGAGCCATCAATCCGGGTCACAGCGCTAAAGGGTGTCTTTGACAAATCAGCAAGAAGGATGCAGAAAGTACTAATGATCTAAAAACAGTTACCAATGAGTGACATCATAGTCAGCCCCACCCACTCCGTCACAGACGCTACAAAGGACGGAGGTGCTTAAATCTGCCAGCAGGGGGCGACTCTTCTGGACCGCCTTTCTGTAAAGACAGAAGGATCGGCGGACGACTTCCCACGACTCAGATCTCCTGGTCACACCTGCCTTGGCTCGAGACTGTAAACAAAAGATGGACACATGTGCTGTGACATCACACGTTGGTTTGCCACGCCCTAAAGTTGGCCAGCTCGGTGATTTGAAAGCAGACTTGATGAGAGAGGAATGAATGTGAGGAACACCACACGCCCGGATGGAAGAGACTTTATCACAATAGCCCCGCCCCTTTTTACTATAGCAGGTGCATAAATTACAAACTAAATGTCACACTGATCGCCCCCTGCTGGCCGCCAGAGTGCAGAACGCTTTCCCAGCGTCTGCGGGCTGTGCGCCGAGTTTGTGTGGAGCGGCCAGAGTTTAACGGTAACGTCCGCTGATCTCACATCCTGCCGCTCTCAGAGACACGTCCAACACGTCCAACCGCAGGACATTTCCTCGTTAAACTTATTCTGCGTTTCTTCTTCCACTTCCAAAATTCACTCTCCAAATTTTCAGAAACGTTGTGCCAGTTTCTACCAATTTCTACCGAGAATTTTAGCCGGCGGCTCCCGTGAACTCTGACAAACGCATTTAAAAATGGAGTACTTTGTTGATCGTTAGCGGGAGGGCTAAACGCGGGTCGCTCGGGTGCTTCCTTCTCCTGCAATTAGCTTGTTTCCCGTCTTCAATCTGAACACAGCGAGCACATTTTCTTCATCTGTAATTGGATTAGTTACCTTTAAAATCTCCATTTCTACTGTCACTTGAGCTTTTAAAAATGTGTAAAATGTGCACCTTTCTGACACCTCCCCTGAAAATAAATAAAGAAATAAAATGAAAAAGAAAATCAATTTTGAGATTTTTTTTTGTTGTTTTTGAGGAATACCTCTTGAGTGGCACTTAACAAAATTGAACAAATGTGTTGCGGATGGATGGATGGATGGATGGGTGGGGGTGTGATGTGAGGGACGCTGTGAGGCAGATCTACCTTCCAGACTAAAACAGTCTAACACTCATTACTCTGAAAAACACTTGACTTCATCATGGCCTCAATTATGTGCTGCTGGATAAACTCCAACGTTACTGAGCTGCTGCCGTCCGGTGGGGCTGTGGGTGTGTTCAGAAATTATAGAGAAAAACATGCAAAAACTGAACAAGAAGGCGAGTGGGAGTGTCTGTGGATGGAACCGCGGCTTTTTGTGCTTCCACGAGTGTCTCGGGTTCAACCCGCTGCATCGGTGACAAACCGCTCGGCGTACGCGTCGGCCTGTGACCTCACCCACGCCCGATCGCCCAGTGACAAAAAAGAAAGTTGTTGTTTGCGTTTGGATTGATGGAGCTACCTGTGAAGCATGCTGGGAGAAATTAAGCCTCGCTGCTGACCGTTTCTTTTCCTGTTTTCACGTCGGACGGTTAGAGACGCCGCTGAGACGAGACGTTCTGAGGAAAAACTCCCAGCAGAAGGCTTCATGACTGCTTCGCTTCCTGTTTTGACTTGAAGCTGCGACTCCCTCCCCCCCAGGTGCCAACACCTGTCTAGGAACAGACTGCAGCGGTCGACTCGGGTTTACCCTCCAGGATCCGGAGCCACCCCTCGTGTCTTTGGCGAGTGCTCCCGAGCTTTCCGGAGGCCTTTCAACGCGGTTCCCTGGACATTGGCTGCTTTTTCCAGTCCAGTCCTTGTACCTTAACGCTGACCTATGAATCCCGCAAGTATTGAAAAGCACATGTATGTTTGCACAGTTCCCATTGCACAGCTGAGCCTCAGGAGGTCGTCTACCAATCGGGAGGCTGGTGGGTCAACCCCCAAAGTGTCAAAGTCTCCTTCCCGGTGATGCATCCACTCTCACATGAAGGGAGGGGGTGAGAGGGTGAGGGCGAGCAACGACCATGGCGTCGGCGATAACCGCAGCATTATGTTGTCCATCACAGTCACTCGCCGCCACATAACTCCAAACTGAGTCTAAGACGTCTGCAGCCCCGAGGTGACCCGGGGAAGGACGGCCGCACGTCTGTCCGTGTTTGTGGTTAATGATGAGGTGAGGAAGGAAGGAGGAAGATCAGCGTCTGTAGGGTTAACCAGTGACAGCCGAGCACATCGGCCAACGGTTACCCATGACGACTGTTAAACTTCAAACTAAACGAGCTAATGTTTCTACGTTACTCCCCTGTCTCAGTAACCAGCGTGAGATTTCCAACCTCTGGTTAAAATGTTAGGAAACAATAAAAACCCCAAACTTTAACCTTTACTGTGAAAGGTGCTGTGGCCACTTTATTAGGTACAGCTGTTCAACTGCTCATTACGACAAATATCTAACTGTCCAATCACACGGCAGCAACCTGGAGCTGCTGAGGCTCGTCAAGAAGATTTAAGATGAGAGTATCTGTCACCAACAAAGTGCAGGTGCGATGAGCGTGAAAAAGACACGGCCATTTAAAACAGAGCACGATGAACTTTTCCTTCATGCACACTTGCAGAAATCCAGGATGCAGAAAACAATGTGCAGAAGAAGAAGAGGGGGGGGGGAGGGGTTGGATCTGATTTCACATGACACATTTCTCAACTCCGAACACCCACAACCACAAAACATTTCACAGCAGAGGGAGGGAGACGAGCCAGAGAGGGAAAAACAGCCTAAAAGTTCCCAACGTAACAGCGAGACCTCAGAGGAAGAGCACAAATCGCGGCCGACCGCCGAGCAACACGAGTGAATCACCGGCGAGCGAAACGTCTCCGCTACGAGCCACTCCGGCGCAGGTGTGTTGGTGGAAAGACGCACAAAAACAAACATATAGCAGAGCGGATAAACAGAGCGCTTTGGCGGCGGCGGCACTTTCACAGCAGCTCGGTGAGAGAGGCGAGCAGCAATCTGCCCGGCCACACTGGCTGCCCACACACACCTCCTCCACAGGTGTGTGTGGACTTTTTAGGGTGAGTCACTCTCTCCCACGTAGTCGATACCTCCAGCAGCGGTTGTGGAGATCCCATCAGCCCTCGCGCTCTACCTGCGCCGCTCCTCGCGCTCCCCCCTCTCTGCAGCAAACGCCGCCGCCGCTCAGACTGGCGTGCAGCATTTGGAGGTAACAGATGGCGATTTTATGAACAACAGTATGATCAGAGAGTGACACAACATTAGGGCATCGCATTAATCATGCAGCCTTTGTTTTCCACAATTAATAAACAGACATACCAGGAACGTTCAAACATTTAGACGCCGCCGAACTGATGATGTGATGTGCTGTTAAATATTTTGATCCTTCGCATAATTAAGACTAATGATCTCGCCGACGATCGGCATCGGAACAGCGCCGAGCAATAACGGCGCAGCCATACGTACGTCTCAGTGGTGATGAAGGCCCTTCATTATGAAATTATACAGTGGCTTCTTTTTTTTTTTAATGAGGTTTCAGCGCCGGAGGGTCACGGAAACGAGCGAGCAAAGTCTCGGCGCGAGCAAGACGAGGAGGAGAAGCCCCCGCCGGATTATCAGGTGCAGAGCCGCCTCTGCAACCCCAGCGCCGTGCCGTTTGGAGGATGCTTTCATTCGAGCTGCTTCACGCCACCTTGGATGCAAATATTTTTAGCCGGGATGACCCGTGCACAAACTGCACCCGTCACCCTGGCAGCGTTAGCTCGGTGCTCCACCCCCTGAGCTTCACACAGCCCATTCAACAAAGCAGAAGGGGCCGTGAAAACAAACCTTCGCGAGCACCCGGTGGGGCTGGCAGCAGCCCGCAGGCTGGCTGCGGCCCAGCAACGCGCTGAAAAAAGCCTGACTGGACCGCAGCCAAGCGCTGGTGAAATTCTGGCTTCAGTCCGTCAGGTTTTCTGCACTAGCAGCTCCTCAGACTGGTGACTGTGATTTGGTGCTGGAGCAGAGAAATCGTATGCATATGGAAATGGTGAACGTTGCTGGGGGCTTCAGAGATGCATATGTTGGAAAAGTCTGCATATTTTAAACGGCGCTGTTGCTGCAGAGAGCGCTCGCGCTGCGGGCTTCATGTGAGACCTCAGGCTTCGGGACTGCTGTGAGCGCGGCGGGCGCGAGCGTCACCGACGGGGCTGCTCTGTGCACACCGGTGATGTTCAGGCAGCAGCAGGTGACCCTACACGACGCCGAGCAGGCGTACCAAACCCCGCGGCTCCGACGACGACCCCCGGAGGCTCCGTCCGCGAGTCAGCGCCCACAGGCCTACGGCGCGGTCGCCGTGGTCGACAGGTGGCCGCGGGCCTGTGGGCCTCTGGTTTGAGCATTAGTATGCCTCCTCCTTACAGCATCAGCTGATGTGTGAGGTCACCACAGAGCCAATCACCACGCACTGATCTGCAGGGTTGTGACTTCAGCAGGGTCAGACTCAAAGCCGGGGACCTCGCCGCTGCGAGGCCACGGTGCTGACGCGACCTGACCAAAAACCCGTGAACAGCTTCCTGGTTCTCAGGTGACGGCAGGTGGATTTGAAACTGAAGATGAGCCAACGCCGTCCCCCTGTTGGTCCCCACGTGTGCAGCTAAGCGTGATTGGTCAGAAGAACTGCCTGTATTCCAGGACGCACGCACGCCGCCTTCTACGGAGAACGCAGTCACATAAACGGACTCCGTTCCCAGAAAGCAGACCTGCTCGCATTACCGAGCGCTCGCCGCAGCTTCCCGCCACACGTGCGCGTTTCAGAGTGACTGGACCACAACGGCGTGCGGCCGGGCTGGCGGGGATGCTTTGACTTTGAGCAGCTCCGAGTTTTCGGCTAGAATAACATAACCCTACGTGCGCTGTAACTCAAACCTGCGTGCCGCTCCCATGAAAGCGCCGCTTTATTTAAATATTTATTGTCCCTCCTGACAGCCTTTTCTGCTCTTCGTCACATGGCGCCATTCTGCTCGGAGACACAAAACTGTTTCCACTGTTTAACCGTTTTCATGTGAGGATTCAAAAAAAAAAAAAAGGCAGATTTCTGGGAAAGTGGAAGGCTGTTGCAGTGCATGCTGGGAGGTGTATATAAAGACTATAACTGTGTCTAAATAAGTTGGCGTGATTGGACGCTCTGTTGGCAGGTCTGATGATTCCCATCGGCGATCATTTAAACCGCGCTCGGACAAAAACGTGGAGTTAATAATGGAAGAGGACAGACGTGTAATCAGCCACAGATGAGCCGCTTTTTTACACGTTTATCCCAAAACTATGACCAGATCATGTGACACACCCGAGTCTCTCCTGGACGCGTTACCGAGCAACCGGCGGCATCCGAAGGTTCGACCGAGTGACGTCACTGAAGCCAAAACTACGGGGGAAGTTCGCGTATCCGCTCATGGTCGGGTCAAGTCGGGTTATCCGCTTGTTTATCGATCGACCAATAAGAAACAGGAAGACGTGCGCGGCGGGGCGGCAGCGTTTCTGTGCGAACGCAGCGACTGTGCGAGTTCACAGCTGGATCGTTAGGACCGCACAGACTGACAGACGCCGTCACAAGGTCATCGTTATCGTCTGCATAAGGAACGAGTTACCGATGCTCGGCAGACCCCGAGGTCCCGGGGTGGGCGGCCGCGCCTTCGGAGAACTGATCGCAGGTTAGGTCTGGGGTTGCCACGGCAATGCAGGCAGCTGGATAAGGCCTAATGGTGGTTTGTAGTGCAGAGTTCAACTCTGAGGTGTCGTAGCCATCGTCCGGCTCGCTCCTGAACCCGTGTCCGTGTCCTTTAGCAACCCAAAGCTCGTGGTCATGGGGGCACTTTTGTTGGCACAGATTTGGACACCGGCTTCCAAAGCCACGCCCCTCACACCACAAGTTATCCGTTCCCCGGCCACGCCTCCGTAGACGCACGGCGGACCTCCGTGACGGCTCCAGATGTGGAGGCCCGAACTTGAAGCAGAGCCTTGAGCTTTGTTGAAAACGTTCCCAAATTACACCGCCACGTGACGCAGCGCCGCGTCCCCGCAGCAGCTCGGACTACAAAGAGGGTTAAAGTGAGAGCGGCGAGGGCACCGGAGGCAGCGGACGCCACCATGTTTAAACTGTTACAGTATGAACCCGCTGAACCGAGAGTCCTGGTTCCAGCTGAGGCGCAGACACACACACACACACACACACACACACACACGGAGCTGATTGAAAAAGCAGCCCATCGCTCCCTTCGCCCAGCCCGACTGCATTGACGGCGTCTCCTCGCTGCTCTTTTCGCTCCTCCGCACGTATCAAATCTCCTTCCTCCTTATTTTGTTCTTTCTGCTCTCAAATATCATTCCGTCCCCCGTCCCCCTCAAACCCCCGCTCCCTCACTTTGACACTCCGGAGAGGCGATCCTGCAGAAAACAGGACCTCTGTTTTGAATTTTGGAAATTAAATGTCACATCTCTTCAAAGTGCCCCTCTGACTTTTCCTCTCTCCGTACAAAAAGGTGTCTCGGCCTTCTCGTGCAAAAACCTCCCGGCGCTCTCCAGGAGGTACTCTCCAGTCCTTGTCCATTACTCGCCCCCTCCATCTCTTCTCTTCACCTCGTGCTTTTATACACTCCGCATTACCGGCTGCCTTTACACAGTGATTTCCACACGCTGCTTTTAAATCAACACAGCAAATTAAAGCCTGTAAATTATACATGAGCGGAATAAGAAAGCGGGGAATTGATTAGTAAGTGATGCAGGAGAAGAAGAATAAACAGATTTACAGTGAAATCTCCGGGTGCAGTCAGACCTGCAGCCAGGACGAACGAACGCCTCTCGCGGCCTTGAATTCCGCCAAAATGTGTTTATCGCCCTCCTCTTTCACTTTCTGAAGGACTGAAGGACACGGAGGGACAATCAGAGGCCGGCGATGTGAGGCTGGGTTTGATTTCTCTTCCCGACGGGTGAGAGGTGACACCAGGGGACGATTTCTGTAAAGAAACTTTAAAAAAAACGGGGCGAATGCCGAGGACGATGAGCCGGTTCTCACACAGAGGTTGGGTTTTTCCCAGCAAACTCGACTTTCACCTTTTTGTGGCGTCTGAAATTAAGTCTAACAGGTAACGTGTACGTTCATCAACTTTAACCTCAGAGGTCGCCGTTGTCCCCGGTAACATAAGAAACAAACGCAGAGCGCTCAGCGCATTAATGCGGCCGCAGGATCGGTGGTTAATCTGTGATGTTTCAGGCTAACGTTTTATTAAAAATCAACTTTGCTTTCCTGCAGCGAGCCGAGCGGGACGTCTGAGGCGGCGCTCTCCTGACACGACGGTGAATGATCCACACGTCTGTCCACCCAGTCACAAACAGACGTCATACATTAACTTTTTACAGGCGACGCTTCGTCCCGGGCCTAAACCACGTCGGGCTCACTGTTAATAGA
This sequence comes from Pelvicachromis taeniatus, assembly GCA_015108175.1. Classification (NCBI taxonomy): domain Eukaryota; kingdom Metazoa; phylum Chordata; class Actinopteri; order Cichliformes; family Cichlidae; genus Pelvicachromis; species Pelvicachromis taeniatus. The sequence goes on along the minus strand of VURO01029691.1, from coordinate 5,766 downwards.
AAACAGAGGACATCGGTGAACAGTTACGTTTGAAAAGCTGGAATGAATCTGTTCACAAAGGAGCAGCTGACGATGCAGCTTCAGCCCATTTGGGAGCAATAACACGTCTCCCAGGAGGCCCTGCAGGTACGCCTGCACATCAGCACGGGCACATTTACCCACAACCGGAGGACGTTACAAAGGACGAGCACGAAAAGCAACAGCCAGCGCGCCCAAGTGGCCGGCGCCGAGTGAAAGTGTGGCTGAAAAATGATTTACGAGTTATTTCTGTTAAATGGACGCAAACGCTTTTCCACAGAAGAATAAAACACGTCTGTAGGTGAAACTCTTAATATGTGCACATCCTCGACACATAATATATTCTCTATTATTTAATTTACTTCAGTTACTGCTCTGACCATCTGGGAGGAACTGTGATGACATCATTTCCTCTGTGATTTATAAAATATTGGGACTGATTGATAACTCACTGATGTTTCTGAACCAAACTGAAGGAGCGCTTCATCATTCTGCACTCGGTCCGAAATGCTTCTGATTTTAACCTTAAGTTTAATGTAGTGCATGTATACAGACAGTGACAGCAGTGGTCTCAGGCTGCTAACGCGGCTAACGAAGGCACAAACCCGCCGCCTGATGTTTCTGCTCTCAGCACAGCTGCTTTACATGAAACCTGAGCGCCGTACGACGGTACGGTCGCATCCCCGGAGACGTCCATCAAAAGCTGCCGTTAAATTTAATGCTCTTGTTAAACTTCAGATTAAAATCAAACTTGACTTGACAGAAACTGGCAAAAAGAAAGAAAAGCAACACGAGATTTGAACACTTCACACAGCTCGGCACCACAGCCCCACAACATCTGGCTAACCTCACTCAGAACAAACACACACACACACACACACACACACACACACACACACACACACACACACACACACATACTGTCTTTATATCTTTGTGGGGATATTGATTGACATAATGCTTTCCCTAACCCTACCTACTGTAACCCAGACACTAAAACATCTGTACAAATGCCTTCAAACTTGTGGGAACCGGGATTTTGACCCCATGAGGCCTGCCGGTCCCCACAAGTGCAGTCGACTTCCAACATTGGTCCCCATCAGGATATGTAAACACACACACACACACACACACACACACACACACTCGCTCTGCAGGTTACAAACTAACCAGTGAAATTTACATTTGAGGCCGTCTTGTTTAATTAATAAACCTATGCAGTGATCCGTGCAGGTTACACAACCGACTTTAAATCACACCACAAACCAGTGTGAATAATTACAACCGTGCGAGTGTGGAGAGCTGCACGATTACTACAGTGCAAACCACACCAAACAGCAGACACACCTGCACCAGGTGCACACGTACATGTTAACTTCACATCAACTATGTCAGAGCGCAATTTACTTTCTAATGAAAAAATATACACAGTATGTCTGAGACATCAACCGAACGTGAAACAAGTCCAGGCTGTACTCTCATGCAATGCCACTCTGACCCACAAGGTGGAGCTCACGCTACTACCATCGCTATCGCTTATGTTGGCAGCTATGAGCACAGAGACGCTAACATCAGATGTAAAATGCTTCCGGTCACGGCACAGAAAACGCTTCTTCAAAGCTAACCGCACAAAAACTGGAGAACAACTTCTTTCAGTTACAAAGGAGTCCGATCAGTCCGCTACGTATGCTCTATTACAGCAGAATTAACAGGCGGGAGGAGCGCCCAGCAGGGTAACATGTTTACACGACAGGAAACAAGGAAGCACATTCACCATCAGAGAAAGCAACAAATGTGTGCACAAGAGCTGTGCAAGTAGACAGCAGTTGGGATGAACCAGAGGAAAGATGGCAGCAGGCGACAGCACCGGTACAGTGTGGTCTCAGGGTATGAAATGCATTCTGGGATATGAGCAGTAATGGGAGGGTGGCATAAAAAGTTGGTACTCACTGCACTTCCTCTAAAGGGAGGGGCTTCACTGGAGGGGGAGGGGCTCTTTCTGAGGCTCCACCTCCTCCTCCAAACTCTGTCCGTTCGCCTCTCTCTCTGCTCTTCCTCTTTATCTTCTGGAAGCTCAGGCCAGCAGCACTCTGGGTAATCTCCCGCTGGGTCTGAAAGAGGAGAGAGACGTCAGCCAAGTGTGAGCGAAAACTAAAGATGGATCACATTGTGTGTGTGTGTGTGTGTGTTAGGATAGCAGATGCAAGCAGATCATGTTGAGGTGTTGATGATTGCGAGTGTGATAGCAGGTGTTCCTGAGTGTTGTGCGACTGTGTTTGTGTGGTCTGAACCCAGCACGGGCCTTAAAATCCGCACCCCAACTTGGCCCAATAAAGGAGGCAGTGGGTTACCGTGGTAACGTGCCAAAATCGAGAAGGGAGGAAGCAACAGAGTGAGAGCGAGACGGAGAGAGACGAGCACAGAAGAAATAAATTAAGGACTAAGAATCAGAGGAGAGACCGAGCGGCAACCTGAGCACGGAGACATGACGCTGCAGTTCCTCTAACGGCCACCGGAGGCGCCACCACTCATGTTGGAACAAACACGTTTACAGCCTCGCATGAAAAACTGAGCCATGAAGCTAATTCCCCTCCAAGCACGTCTAACGAAGTAATGCAAAACGAAGTTTCAGGCCCTGTGGGTGGAGGGGGCGGGGCAAACTCTGGCGCTCTTTAGTATCTTTTCCAGCATTTCTGAACCCTCGTTACTTTACAAGTGCAGCAGATTTGAGTTTTCTCAGCTGAAAAGCACGTTTTACACACGATATCCGTGTTTGCACGTTTCTCCCTCCGTTAAACATCTCTAACATGTAGAAGCAGCAGTGACTGAGGCCACAGGTGAGCTACCCTTGCTGGTGCAGCCGCGCTGTGCAGACGACTGCGCAGCCACACAGAAATACGGCGGGAAAACTCACAGCTCGTTTACTTTAACGAGGCCGCTGCGTCACCACGGCTCAACTTTATGGCAGAGCCCGGTCAAATGAGGCGCCTCACAAAAACAGTGAGAGGCGTGTCATACGCGTCTCTAATCAGAGCCAATCATCTTCATCGATCGCCGAAACCGGCCTGCACACGGCCACAGTTTGCAGCTGAGCAGCGAGCTGTCCTTGGGTGGCTTCGGTGTGTGTGCATTTGCATTATATTAGTGCTGTGCTCAGGTTTGCATTAACCGCACTGAGTCCTCATCTTCAGCCTGAAGGGACAGCCTGAGTTTGGAGGACGCAGCTCAGGAGCAGCCAGCCTTCCTACAGGCTGCACTCAGCAGTTTTTCTGCTGCGTGGATCGATGCACTAAAAAAAGCCTGACTCATATAGAAAGCAAGTTTGCTTTGCAGGGTTCACAGTGTGAAAGAGCCGCTGTAAAGACCTCCGCTGGAGCGCCAGCCGCTGTGATGCTGCCCGCAGGTTTTAGCATTTCATCGGCTGCCATGTTGGACGAGGGGGTGGAGCAACGAGCTCCTCCATCCATCTCTTTCCTGACACTTATCCAGAGCGGAGGGCTGAGCTGAGATGCTCGAGCTGTTCCGGTGGGACACAGAGTCAGGTGACAGTTATCTACTCTGGCGTGGGGTCTCCTGCCCGCGGCACGTGCCTGACCGCCATCGCCCGGGAGGCGTCCTAGTGGGATACCTGAATGACCTCAGCCGACTCCTTCCAGAGGAGCTCCTCCCCCCTCGCTCTGGGGCCGGTGCCTGCTGCTAAAGTAACAGAGGAAATACTGCAGTTTCACTGGGCAGCAGCCTCAGCTGCACAGCGAGCTCAGTATTTGGCAGGAAATGAGATAAGCGCATAAACGCTCAAGGACACAAACACCACGAGCACAGAGCAGAGGTTAGAAGAGGTCAGGCCCAGCTCTGCATCACGCCTCGCCTTTAATCAGCAAAATGAGTTCACGGCAGTCGTTCCTCCGCTCTCGCTGAAACGAGGAGCAAGGCGAGGACGCGTGCTCCGGTCACCTGCACGCCGCCGCAGCCGCCCGTGAAGCTTACCTGCTTTTAAACGAGATTTGTTTCACGAGTTTTGACCTTTAGAAACTTTTGTTCCTCCTCTCTGTGTGCCAGAAAGTGTGACTCATGTTTTATGTAATCATTATTTACTCACAGCCATCCTGGGCACAGATTAACATCTAAACATGATGAAGCTCCTCTGAGAGGGAATCACCAGCAGCGTTTCCCCGGGACGCGATGAGCGCCTGTGTGTAGGTTGCCAACGCTCTGCGAGTGAGTGGATGACATCATCAGAGGACTGCAGCACAGCAGGGAGACACACTCAGAGACAACAACAGGTCTTTTCCACAGAGTCTGGATCCCCCTCAGGACTGACCTCATCCTCCATCCATCACCAAGCTGACACGAGTGTGTGTCCTCTCACAGGTGACCATCTCCACACTTGTGTTTATGTTTGTGTAACGTGTGCATACATATATGGAAGCAAACAGAGTGACTGTGCAGCCCGGCCTCCTCGTCAGGAACACCTCGCCATCCTGACCAAGCCTTCACCGTGTTCAAAGATGTCCGACCCCAATCGCTCCATCAGCCCCGTTTCCTCCGATTATCCGTCCGGTGCTCGAGTAATTAATCCCTCAGCCTTTTCTTCCCGTTTCCCTCCCCTAAGAATGGCTTCTCGCCTTTCACACACTTCTTTTGTCCTCCGCTAGTCCAATTTCTTTAAACCTTTAAGGACACGCTGCACACACCATGCTGAGATATGCCACGATTTCAGCTAACAGCTCTTTAGGAATCAGCTTGTTGGTGCAAAAACACTATTTTATGTCAAAATGTATCAACTTTGGTATTTTTCACATGTTCAACTAAAGAAATGAGAACAAATGATGTGTTTCTGTGACAGGCTGCTGGTAACAAAGTGTCTAAAGATACTATTTATCTGTGTGTGGACACCTTTTCATGCCTGAATGACTCAGATAGCAGGGTTAAGTGATCCGGTACAAGGACCGGAGTGAAAAACCAGCCAATGTCCAAAGAAAGTCTTTGACAGGCCGGTAGTGCCGTGTGAATAATGTGTATGATAATAATGCACACTGCTGCAGGTCTCCTCTCTTATATCAGAGCTTCCTCCGACTCTCTGGTCCCAGTTTTGGGAACGTGCTACATGTGAAACCGTGATTCGTGCACGCCTACGAAAGGACTACACATCCCATGTGTACTCCAACAGCTTCCGTGACACGTTCGGCAAACATCCCTGCTCTCTGTCGCCTTCTCCCCCAACCGGTGGCAGCAGATGGCCCCGCCCCTCCCTGAGCCTGGTTCTGCCGGAGGCTTCTTCCTGTTAAAAGGGAGTTTTTCCTTCCCACTGTCGCCAAAGTGCTTGCTCATAGTGGGTAGGGCTGGGCAAAACGATTATTGTCCTAATGGATGAATCTAGTGATGAATGTTTGGATGCATCGATGAATCTAATGATATATGTTACTGCTAAGCAGCTTACATGAGTTTAGCATTTACGGAGGTTGGGTGTTTATCTCTGAGTGTGTGTCTACGTGGGGGGTGTCTGGATGAATTAAAGGGTAAAAACCAGCGTTAGTAACAAAGTTGGAAACTTACGGTCGTTTTATGATCGGCCATTTCCACCTTACAAAGCCGGCAAAGACTGAATCACTTCCTATTCGGTTAAATATCCCCATACTGTAGAACTGCGTGTTCGGGGGGCGTGGTTTAAGTCCACATGTTACCGCTACTCGCTGCCGCCATGTGTTTTTTTGAAAGTGACGACGCATCGACACAAATTTTTTACGT
>VURO01029685.1:0-12493 GCA_015108175.1 Pelvicachromis taeniatus | reverse complement strand
AAAGCATATAGTTAGGGCTGGATCAGGTGACCCTGAATCCTCCCTTAGTGATGCTGTGATAGGTTCAGACTGCTGGGGGACTCCCATGATGCACTGGGTTTTTCCTTTTCAGTCACCTTTCTCATTCACCATGTGTTAATAGATCTCCCTGCATTCAGCCATACTTGTTATTAATCTCTGGCTCTCTTCCACAGCATGTCTCTATCCTGTCTTCCTTCTTTCACCCCAACCGGTGGCAGCAGATGGCCCCGCCCCTCCCTGAGCCTGGTTCTGCCGGAGGTTTCTTCCTGTTAAAAGGGAGTTTTTCCTTCCCACTGTCGCCAAAGTGCTTGCTCATAGGGGGTCATATGATTGTTGGGTTTTTCACTGTATGTATTATTGTAGGGTCTACCTTACAATGTAAAGCGCCTTGAGGCGACTGTTGTTGTGATTTGGCGCTGTATAAATAAAATTGAATTGAATTGAATGTTCATATCTTCAGATGAGAAATTTCTTACTTGTCCAGAGTTGAAAAACAAAACCTGAAGGGGAAAATAGTTCTGTTGTTGGAGCAGACTAAATCACAGCTGAATGTTTAAAAAGCATCTCAAGAATCAGGCTGGTGTTTCTGCATCTGTAACTAACTTTTATTTACACGTTTCTGTCTTACATCCTCTAGTATTCATTCAAAAAACATCCATCTTGTAAAATCTTATTATATGAAATATAATCTTATAGGTCTTACTTATAAGATTAAAATTACTTTTTAAACTTTTCTATTTTTCTATATTTTATGTTTTTCTATTTTTAAACTTTTGTATTAAATAGAGTTTGAGTCCTATCAGGATTTTTTTTAGGTTGAGATAGTTTTTAGTCAGATTTATTGTATTTCTTTAATGTTATGAATGATTTTACTGTGTTGTTTAAACAAACCGTGTTGCTTTAAAAAGTGTGCTATACAGTCCAAATCGACATGGACATGATTACAGTGTCTCCAACCAAGCATATGAACACAAAAAGTAGAAATTAACTACAAGATCGACACAAAAATACATTTCTCTCTAAAATGACCATAAAAAACATAACTTTGTTTTGAACATTGCCAGATAATGTTATTAAAAATGATTATGTGCATTTTAATACTTTTCCTATTGTAACAAACTGTGGAAACCAGCCCTCTAGTGGCAGTGACAGTTACTGACAGGTATTTAACTCTTGGCAGCAGGACTGATCACAATGTGTCTCGTTTTAATGAATGCAAAAATAAATAAAAAATCCTGCACACCTACTTAATTTAAACTTGAATTATGCTGCTACAGGCTAGACGTGCTGGGGACGCTGCATGATGCACTGAGCGTTTCTTATGAGCTCACCTGTTTTCACTCTCCATGTTTTTAAATGCCACCGCTGCGTGTCGTTGAAGTTTGTCTACTCTCTCAAGAAGTTTGTGCTTTGTTCTTGTCGACATAGGGAGATGCCTTATAAGTTAAAGACTCTACAATATCACAGAGAGCAACCAAACAATCAGGTGACCTTTGGTGAGCAAATACTTGGCAACAGTGGGAAGGAAAAACTCCCTTTAAAACAGGAAGAAACCTGCAGCAGAACCAGGCTCAGGGAGGGGCGGGGCCAGGACCAGCTGGAGGCGAGGGGAAAGAGACAGGACAAAATATATATAAGCTTACATCTATCATGATAGCATCTCATAAATAATATCTCCATAGTAACGGGGTAATGACTCCTGGTCACCTGGTGTCCCAGTGACAGCAGTCAAAAGCAGGTTAGAGACACAACTTAGCAGCCAGCGCGACCAACAACAACATTCACTGCTCGTTGTGTTCCCACAGCGTTAATCTGCCGCTGTAGGGTGCAGCACGCAGCAGGAAGGACTGTGATTCTTTTGTTTTGCTTGTCTTGTTTTTTCAGAGTGAGCAGTTTCAGCTTGAGAAACAGGCAACAGCAGTGCAGGGCTTTATGGTGTTATGGCAACTGTCAGAAATGAATGATGCAAGACTGACTTTCATGACAGCCTTTCCACAAAGACTGCAGTGCTGCAAAGCTGCCTGCTGGTCCAACACCTATGGATCTGTTAGAAACTGCATCAGACTCATAGTAGCAGTGGTGGATGTGGCTGTAGCTACGGCTACTACTACAGATTAGTATTAACAAATATGTAACCGCACTACAGACCAGGAAATATTGGACTTTTTAGGATCAGAAGATAAGGGCTGCAGTTACACAACTCACTGACCACTGACTTTGCATTTTATTGGAATTGCTTTGTGTACAAATACAATTTGTAAAAAACTAATTTGTCTAACAAAACTCATAATGATGATGTGTTGTATCATCATGTCATCATCATTTTCCCCATTTAACATCCTCTTCAAATGAAAAAGAGACTATTAATAGATGCACATGCAGAATGTAGCTGAACATCGTTAAAGTAACTGACTGATCATAACTACTGACGACTAATAATTAGTGAGTACAGAGCGCATGCTGCACATCACCATCTCCTGCTCTTTTATAACTCCTCATTAACATAACAGTACCCACTTCAAGCCAGCCAATTTCCTCTGAGAAACATGATCAGCTGTTTTCCTCTCCACATGCAAAGCAATTTGAAAGAAAAATTGGCTTCAGTCCCAGCGGAGAGTGTGTTATAAATCTTGACGTGCTGATTTGTGACCTCACTTTGTCCTCCACACAGAAAAAAGAGAGAGGAGGAAGATCGTCCAAGGACTGAGTGAGAAGGTGAATCTCTCTGACATTCACAGTTCCCACAAGAATATTTAGGAAAGCTCAGGGAATACAACCACAATGGGGCATCTGCACACCTCTGTTTCTCCATTTTCATTGTTAATTAGTTCATCAATTGTTGAATGTTACAAGCTACACAATTAAAAGCCTTCAGTGAGAGTAAAGGAGGCAGCATGTGTATAAATGATGAGACGTACATGACGTACTTTTATGTTTTATCGTGCAAGAGCTCGGGTTTTCTTCCCTCCTGACGGATTTTCCATTTAATCCGATACGACTTGGATGCAGGTTTTGTTGATCCTTCAGAGAGTGTTGCCGGCTTCATTTAGAATAAATGTGCGATGGGGAGTTATACAATATACAGTCTGGCGTTTTTACCTTTTATTTTACCCAGAAAAATAATGAGGTTCAAAACAAAAGTTCAACAAAAATGGTATTTGTATGTCTGGTTGTTAATGATCGTCATGGGGAAAAGGTGTTATTACAGCACTGAATAATATCAGCATGTCTACATACAACGAGAATATAAATACAGACAGTTTATTCACAGCCACACACGGGAGCACATTGCTCAGGGTAGAATAAGTCTAATTTGCCAGAATACTATTAGCAGCTTAAGCACACTCTGTATTGTTCAGAACACAGAAGACTTCAATCATTTAAAAAAAAAAAAAACTAATGGCCATTGTGCACGTAAGGTGTTATGTAATCACACATCATGTGTCACCTCTGACACTTAGATTTGCATTCCATGTTTAAATTGTCACTGCTGTCACTTGTGTGTGGTTTTATTTAAAGAGCGGTTGTCATGTCACCATCTGCTTATCAGGCACAAATATTGAAGTAAGGTCTGAATTTGCATAAAATTTGTTGTCTGCGAGGAGGAAAGTTGATTTTGGACCTGTTCACTGGATTCGTTGCTGTAACATCGCTGCAGGCTGAGCTGCTAAAGCACTGTATGGAAATGCCTCCCAGGAGCCACACTTTAATGTGCTCATCAGTAAGAGTTCTCCAGGATTTCTGAGGGTTCAAAGTTTTTCTTTGGACATTGGACACTTTATCACTTATTTTCAGTCCAGTTCTCATACCTGACCATTTTAAGAGGAATTATTATCTTTAAACTACTCAACACTGACCTACGAATTATTGAAGTGTAACAGGCACCTAACTCAGGAGAGTGTATACACATGACAACTATCTTTAGGCACTTTGTAACTTGCAGCCTCTCATAAAAACACAATTTGTTTCAATTGCTTTTGTTAAATCTATCAAGAAAATATTTTTTAAAAACCCAAAGATGAAACAGTTTGATGGGCATAAAATTGTTCTTTTTTTTTTTTGTCTGAGGCTGAGGTAATGATTGAAGAACTCGACCGAAAATCAATAACAACAAGTCCTATGGAGTGATGAAATCTAATTTTACGTTTTTGTGTACGCAGGAGTTCAGGAGAGTGGTGATTGACTCTAGCGATCTACGAAACATGGTTAACAGGCTCTGTCGTGGCTTGAGCTGCATTTCAGCCAGTGATGCTCAAAACTAATGAAGTAATGATCGCAAAAAAACGGCCTCAGATTTTGATCCAATATGCATTGCCATCTGTCTGATTGGCAGATAACGTATTTTATCAGCATGAAAATGGTCACAAACAATTCAATTCAATTTTTTTCAATTCAATTTTATTTATATAGCGCCAAATCACAACAACAGTCGCCTCAAGGCGCTTTACATTGTAAGGTAGACCCTACAATAATACATACAGTGAAAAACCCAACAATCATATGACCCCCTATGAGCAAGCACTTTGGCGACAGTGGGAAGGAAAAACTCCCTTTTAACAGGAAGAAACCTCCGGCAGAACCAGGCTCAGGGAGGGGCGGGGCCATCTGCTGCCACCGGTTGGGGTGAAAGAAGGAAGACAGGATAGAGACATGCTGTGGAAGAGAGAACAGACTGGAAATGCCGTAAAAGCATACTTCGATAGATAAACACTGTCAGTAATGGATAATAATAATAATAATAATATTATTATTATTATTATTATTATTATTATTATTATTATTATTATTATTATTATTATTATATTACGCACGGGTCTCTTGACCTCCTACATTTGAATGAGAATAAATAAATAAATAAATAAATAGAAGAAAAAAATGACATAACTGGATTCCCATCAATTGTATCAATTGTAAAGTTGACTTTGAGATGAAAAGGTTTTTTTTGGCTCTCTTTAACTGTTTTTGTGTTTGATTACCATTCGGTGCTGTGTCTTGCTATCGATTGTCCTTATCGAAGCCTTTTAAGGCGGGTTAAACTAACTGTGAAATAAGAGTGGTTGTTTAAAGCGTTTAGCTGCCCCCTCGGGGCTCGTTAGAATTGACGAGTGAGTGGGTGCTGTTGGGTGTAATGTTCCTTTAAAGAGCGCTGCCCCCCCGCAGCGTCGTCATTGCGCAGAGCAGTTTGAACCAAAAAGCGGAGTGACCTTCCTCCGCTCTCAGTCTGAGAGGGGCAGCACTGAAGCAATAAGCCGGTCACAGCTCCCGCAGTCCCCCCCGCTTTAGCCTCAGAAATGAACAACAACTTAGTCGGAGATGAAGTCGGGTAAGATCGGTTTAACAGAGCCGTGCACGGCATCCACACAGAACCGTGAATGTCTTTCTTTTAGCGCGCTGTGTTGCCAAGCTGTCATTTGACAGCTAACGTTAGCTAGCAGGCTAAGCTAGCCCGAGTAACTTAGCGAAGTCGCTAGCCTGAGGAAAGGCGGCCAAAAAAAGTGAAAGTAGTCTTCAGAGTAGCTCAGCCTTTCGTGCCACAGCTCATGGAGAAATTTACCACGTTTGTCTGAAGTGCTACTACTTGTCAGAGGAGTACATGGAAGTGTAGTGAGTTTTTTCTGTGTTGTTTTCGGTTAGCTCCAAGCAACTCAGCTAGTTGAGCTAACGCTTGCCAGCGAAGCGAAAGTCTCCGTTCTCGGCTTCGTCGGTGCGAGGACATTTAGCGGGCACTGCTGGAGGATGGAGCATCCTCGTGTGCAGCCAGCCTTCACTTTTCCCACGGTCGTTACATATGTCATTTGTGCGTTTCAGCAGTGATCGGACGCACACATTAACGAACTCGATAGCGCATTTTCCAGTAGTACCGTTTGAACTGCCGCTAAACTTCCAGTTATGCAGGCATCATCCGAGTTCACTGGTCCGCATGCGGAGAGCCGAGCAAGCGCTCGGCTCCGCTGACAGATGGAAATACGGCTGTCAGCGCTGAAAGGTGATAGACACGGACTGCCGTGTTTTGGGAACTCGGTTTGTGTTAGCCTGCTAGACGCCAGGGCTCTGTCCCGGGTAACTTACGTGGCAGGCGGTTCATAAAAAGCCCTTTATTGTCGAGGCCGTTGCCTTGAATGTTAGAAGACCAAAGTGACATCCATAGCAAGGACTAGACCTCACCATGAGTCACACTAAACACGGACATTTTAACTGTAGCTGTGCTGTGGATATAACCAGATGCTGCACTGGTAGCAGGCTTGCCTGATGTTGTGTAATGTCTGTGTTCCTGGCTGTTTAATCAGCTGTGCTGTCAGTCTGTGCAGGAGAGCTTTCATTTTTTTAAATCATGGCTTTCGTATGTGACTCTGTCCTGAGGATTTCCACATTATCATTTAGTCTGGCTCAAAGTGATGATCAGTGCTCACTTAATGGTCACATCTCCTTTCAGGAAACTTTTTGTGGGTGGATTGGACTGGAGTACCACACAAGGTATGTCACACAGTTTCACCCATGAAGGCTTATTTACATAATTCAACCTTTTCTGCATTGCACTGTTCACATTGCCTGGTAGTGTCTCAGAAATTATTTGATCAGGTCTGAAGTCAGTAGCAACACAGAGGTGATTCCCAGAGATAATAATGGAACAAAATCTTAATGTCAGTATTATGACGATATACTGACAATGACTAATGGGACACTAAGTCACGTGAAGAGTTGTAGAGAAGTAGTTCTTCTAGAGGTCTCAGTAAATGTATCCTTATGATCGCTAAGAGTATGTAGTTAATATTAATTACACATTTTGACTCTTTGATGCCAGAACTCTATCATGCCAGTTTTATGCAACGAGCAATTGAAAGCGAGGTTTTGTAAAACAAAATTGCTCATTCTCGTTTGCTGTTGTGAGCACTGTTTTGGTTTGTACCAAAGCATGTGTATCATTTTAATTAGTCCTTAGCCTTGAGTATCTAGAAGCAGACTATGTAACACTCTCACAGTAACAATAATTACAGATAATAACAAGTTTTGCATGGTATTATTGGTATATTGACATCTTAATATGCATAGGCTGGAATGTATAGTTAGTAGCAGCATTTATTAGATATTAAATCATGTTGTTGAAATCTCTGTGGTCATTATTGTGCTTTGTCTGTTATAAATAACAGGAATATGAAAAGTAGACATAGTAGCCCCTCTCTGCTTCACTGAGTGAATGGGTTGAATGCAGAGAGTGAATTTCATTGCCTTGTGCTGTGACAATGTGCAATGACAATAAAGTTGTGTTTCTTCTTTCTTTTCTTCTTCTCTCGCTTTACTATGATTCCATTCAAACTGCCATTTATGCTCCTTTAAATGTCATATTTCCAAGCAGATAGTGTAAGTGTCGCTGATGGTTTGCTTGTAGCAAGTGTTTCTCGGTATTATTGAATTTTTTTGATATGCTGTAGTGACTTTTGATGTGCTTGTCACACTGCAATACCACTGATAATCATCTGTAGCAGCTACATTTAATGTCTGTGTGTGTGTGTGTGTGTGTGTTTACACTGTCCTCTCATTCAGTCCGAGCCGGAGATTGTCTAGCTTGTTTAAAGCCCTGCATTGGCTCATGCTCGATTGGCCATTGTGTAACATTGCACGGGTGCTTGTCTGTGCTACCAGCACTGAACACAGGGCTACGTAACTCTGAGCTTGTTTCTACGGTGATGCCTCAGGGCTTCTCAGCAATGAGAAAAAGCAATTACGGCAACGCTCTCCAATGTGACTCCTCATTTGTTCAAACTTGCACGCCTTGCTCGTCTTGCCTCTGTGGGCGTGTGCGGCCCGTACATTTGTTGGTTGTATATTTAGTGCAATGCAACATGACAGTGGGTCAATGCTTCATTTGCTCTTGAGGAGTTTTAGTGTGCCACTTACTGTACTGTTATGTTTTCGCATAGATGGCACAATACCAGATATTCTTCCCTAACAATAAAGGTTACTGAATACCTTTTGGTGTTGCCAGTGTAATTTTATAGAGTAGTACTTTTCCACACAGCTTTTGGTCCCAGTTGGAGTGTCACAGATATTTTTATGGTGTCATTTCGCATAAAGAAGTAATCTAGTATTGAAATAACAACTGCACTTCCTTCTTTTCACGAGGAAAATTGCTGTGGCTCAATGCTCAATTTGCTGTGTTTCTCTTCTCTTCTCAGAGACACTGAGAAACTACTTCTCACAGTATGGGGAAGTAGTAGATTGTGTCATCATGAAGGACAAAACTACAAATCAGTCGCGAGGCTTTGGCTTTGTTAAGTTCAAAGACCCCAATTGTGTACGGACGGTGCTGGAGACAAAGCCACATAATCTCGATGGAAGAAATGTAAGTATTTTAACAACAGAGGACCAGATGGTTAAATCAGACGCAGTGATCTGCCTGCGCTTTCTGTGAGCAAACTGTGAAAAAAGCCTTCATATTGTATTTCATCATCCACCAGTTAGAAGTTATTTAAGGGAGAGGACAGGTTTTCTTTGGGCCATACATGCCTGACACCATTAGTACAGATGATGCACTTTGGAAAGACTGACATAGTTTGCCCGACAAGATTTACCTGTTTAAATGAATGAAATTGGAACAGGGATGGGTTTCTCCCAAGTGCATTAAATCTGTTTCATTCAAACAAGATTCTGCTTTGTTTGCTGTGCTGGTAGAAACGGTGAGGGGCGTAACATTTTGGTAGCAAACATCTCTGTAAAATATACTGAAGCAATATAGTGAGGACCATTTGAAGGTGCCTTTATTTTAGGCTAATGGAAAACTCTCTCTCTGTTGTTAGATTGACCCGAAGCCATGTACTCCCAGAGGAATGCAGCCTGAAAAGTCTCGAACCAAGGAGGGCTGGGTAAGAGGAATCTGATTTCTTCTGGGGATGCTAGGCTAGCTGTTTCTACTGGAATAAACCTGGAATAACTGGAATAGACCCCAGCCTCTCCACCCCCTCCTCTTCTGGAGGTTAGGCTGTAGCTTGCTTTAATGAGGCGACCTTGAGCTTTGTGTAAATTATAATTTCTTCTTTAAAGTGTATGAATTGTCTTTTTCCCCCCCATCATGACAAAAACATCCTTTGTTAGTTTGACATGTGGATAAATCACCAAAACATTAGTCTGTGACTTGTGTCAGCTTCCATTTCTTACTGCAGAGACTGCAGCACTATCAGCCACTCTCTGGTACAGCTTCCACCTTTTTGAAATTGAAGTATAGCATTGTGACATTTTAATATTTTCATGTATGACTACACTAAATTAAAATTATAGTTGCATGATTGCATTGACTTTTTTTCTTCTAGTGGTCTTATCTGAAATGTGACGTTCTTGTAATTGCCCTCACACTTCGAGGTATTATTAATAAGGATGCTTTGAACATGAGCTGGCTAATGTGCTGCATTGCTCTCAGCAACACATTTTCTGAAGGGCCGAAATCTCCGCTCTTGCTCGGATAATTTTGTGGGTCGATCAACAATGCTTATCAAACCCCTGCAGACCTATTATAGTCATTTTGGGCAGCGGGGACTTTAGTTTTGCATCTTTGCTGTCAATATAACGTTTTTATAAGTCGCTCATTTGGCTGTAAGCAGACTGTATGTCAGAAGCTTTTATAAATGCGGCTCTTTGCCTGCTGCTGCTGCTGCTGCTGGAGCCCCTTTCACTGGCTTTAAGTCATGCAGCTGGTACTGAATGTTTTACTAAGTAAACACGAGATGTAATTGTTAGAAATCATTGTTGCAAACAGCCTCTAGCCCTTACGGCGTGAGTGCAGCGTTCAGGATGACGAAACGCTTAGTGGTTGAGAATAAGTGGAAGAAATCGTGTTCCCTGATCTGTGGAGACGAGTCTTTGCATTGACATGACATGTTAAGAATTATACCCCAGGGCAAGAGGAGAACCTCATTTCTTCTGCACTGTCTGCATAGATGATGGCTAACTGGCCCCTTCCCAGAGTGATCCTGTAAGAGACATTGAAATCCATACACTCCCTGTTTTTTTTCAGAAGGGCAGCAAAGCTGATAGCAATAAATCAAAGAAGATATTTGTAGGTGGAATCCCCCATAACTGCGGCGAGCCCGAACTCAGGGACTATTTCAATAGATTCGGAGTGGTGAGTATTGCCAAGTGCATAATACAAGTCAGTTCATTATTGTCATTAAGAGTGCTTGAATGGATGTGACATTGAACAGGGTCAGTACTACAGCATAAAAATATATGGGGCGAGATGCGATGGGACGATTGATTATTTTTCCCAGTCGAGTAAGAATATTTAGCTGGAATAAGAAAGGACCCTGACCAGATTTCTAAAACTGAGCCACTGTTTCCCTTTGTCCCATTCAAGGTCACAGAGGTGGTAATGATCTATGATGCGGAGAAGCAGAGGCCCCGAGGTAAAAGCTGATCCTGTCCTTTCCCTCCCCTCTCCATACCTTACCATATTAAATCTAATGACAAACTATTCTGCCCCCCAACCCCCCCCAAAAAAACCCCATTCAGCCGCAGTGATCCCGTTTAGTTAATGCACTGAAACGGGAATTTTGTCTATGGTAAACGCAAACATTAACTGGAAGCCATACTGGGGCACTACAGTCAATATGGGCCAGTTTATATTTTTGCTGTGGAAAAAACACTGAGGTTGCATTCAATTCTTCAACATAAATGAAGGCAATAATTGTGCATTCTTATATGTATTTTTATAACATAATAACGCAGTAGTTAGCATTTTAAATCTTTAGCTCGACCTGTGTTGTATTATCACATTGGGAATATGTGGATTTTGCATAGGAAATCTATTAAACTGGTGTGATAAGAGCGACTGAACTGGCTGTATGTTATCCACAGCTCTGTTTATAAACTCTGTTTCGTCAGTACAGTTCTGCATTTGGAGCAATTATGAGTACTACTTACTATCCCAGTTAATAGTCATGAGTGTAGTTCATTAGCATTTAGTGTAAATGATGGCTTCACTTTTTTAAGTATGTAAACAATTGTTGGGTAAAATTAGGAAGTAAAACTCGGAAGCTACTTCTTGGTGTGATTTTTCCCCTTGGTCCTCTTCACTTCACTTCCAGTGTAAGAGATGGAGACAAAGTCCACAGTCCTTGTTTATTTGGAGCTAACTTGAGTCTAAAAAAGTCAAAGTTGGTATCTTTCAAAATGTGAGACTGCAGCTGACCTTTAAACTGGAGCTGCTGAAGCTGAGATCTCTGCATAGTGAGTGTAACCAGGAGGACTAAAGACACTTAAGAACTGTTGAATATTTGAGTTTTTAAAAAAGGAAAAACAAATACACCTTAAAGCAAATATTGACACTGGATTTTTATGTATCAAACGTTTTGTTTGTTTTGTGGCTGTTGCTATCCATAACCAATCAAATGTAGCCGCGTTTAGCCGCGTTAACGCCGTGTTAACGCTGAGAGCGTGTTGCAGGAAAAATAGGTGCTCCAAAAACCACAGTACTTAATCACACCGTGCAAACTGGCGTATTGAGAACACTTTGAGTGTGTGAAGGGGGGGTTTGTCCTTCAAAGAGGCTGGTTGCTGCATGTTGTCTGGAGAACAATGGGATCATTTGAAACCATTTTCTTTCCCTTGGACTCCACAAAACTTTCAGAGACCTAATTTTGAACTGTTTGTCCACTTAAGTCATAAATGTATCATGAGTGTGTGACATGTGCCGACACACAGCACGGATGGCCTCGCTGGGAATCAGACCAGCGGCGATGCTGTCAGGCCCTGCCCACCGAGTTACAGTCACAGCTGCTTCATCTGCATTTGTCCTACATAGAAAAGTGGTCACTGCCCCCCCCGTCCCTTCAAACCCCGCTCAGTGTTCACTCTTTGTTGGGAAAAAGCCAGAATAGTTTGCCATTGGATTTTAACATGATCTATTGCACAAGTAAAGTAATCTTTAATAGTGTAAACTTTCTTTTACTAAAACCGTTAGATGCTGATCATTGGAATAAGTTTTCTTTACGTTGATTTAGAAGTAACTGATACATGTATCTTAAATGGCATAGTCTGTGTTTTCCCATATGTAGAAAGTTAAGTATTTTTGTAAGTAAGCCCTTTCTATTTTTTCTTCTGTCCCCCTTCTTCTTGTGAATGGTTTGAATGTGATTAACGGTGTCTCTTAAGATTTGTCTTTTCTCCTTTAGGTTACTGTGTATTGACGGGTAGCACAGAGGTACAGGCCAAACGTAAAATGCCAATTTATTTAATTTTATTTCATTTGTTTTTTTTAAAAACTTTTTTTATTTTTAACTTGGTAAAAATGAGGGTACACAAAGCTGCATCAGTGTGTTCACCTGGACTTGTCCCGAAGTGACGTCTGAGTTACTGATGGCTTCACTGTATTCAGCCTGAGAGCAATTTATGGAAAGTCGTGTTGCAACAGTGTCTCACAATTGTGATCAGATGATACTGCAGAGCAACTATGACAATTATTATAAATAATAACCTTTTTCTT
>VURO01029680.1:0-11913 GCA_015108175.1 Pelvicachromis taeniatus | reverse complement strand
TTGGAGACCGACTCTTATTCCCTTCTCGGAATTGTCACGGAAGTGAGAGGGAAAGAGGACCCAGGCACGGTTTTTAGACTGAGGTGAAAAGATAGTGCGTTTACTTACAGTGCTCCAAAACGTATTCCAACAGTTCACAAATAATGCAGTTCCCAATTGTGCTCCTCCTTTGCTCCCGAGTTTCTCCTTGTCTGTGGTAGCCCAGTGCACGAGTGGTGCTCCCCGAAACTTCTCTCCGCCCGACTCTCCAAGAGAGGAAGTAAAAGACCAGAAAATCATAGTTAGCAGGTTCGCTAGCCGACAGTTCCAGTTCAGTGCCATAATCCCACTTCGATGGTCGCTGCATCCAGCTTAAATGCCGCTGGTCGTAGATGACGGCTGATTGGAAACAGCTGGCCGAGTGAAGAGATGCAGAGGGATTTTTTTTTTTTTGAGCGTCGTTCCAGTCACACTCCATACCAGTTGGGTAAAGTATCCATACTTTAATCCCTAAGAAAGAAACAGAAACACAGAAAGAAATACAAAACAAACATCTTATAAGGTATACTAAACAAAGTGTTTAATACCTCTTTTCATGTAAAGCATGTTGTAAAGCTACAAGGAGTGTTCTCAAAGCTTTGGAAACCGTTAAATAAGGACTGGATAAAATGTTTAGCCTTTAGAAGATATGAATAGGCAGTTGTGTTTGCTGTGAGGTAAATCAAAACTGTAAAGATGGAGACTGCGTGTAGTATACGTCTCCTTGAATATGGCTACTGTTAATGGAAAAAAATGTTAAACACATAGACATTAAGCTTATGCAATGGTAAATATAACAGTACAAATGAATAATGTAATACTATTGTAATGCGCTCTAAAACTAAGCAGTACAAGTGTACAGTACAGTCTAACTTTAGGGGAAACATTAAAGAGCCGCACTTAGCTTAGAAAGCTAAGTCTCCACTATTGATAGGCTATTTATGCACTGTGGGCTATAATACACAAATAGGAAAAGCTAAAGAAGAGTCTGAAACCCCCTAATGGCTGCATCTACTGCTCATCCTGCAAGAACATAAACATTTCAATATACTAAAACCCCAACAGCACAGTGATAGACAACAAATCAAGATAAATGGCATTGTTGGGGATTCTCCGCACTACTTAGCAGTAAGGAAAGTTGCAACAGAGTAACAAGATGATGTGGCTTTATTAGAGAGAGCTATCACAATATGCCATTATGCAGTCGCTACTATGACAAAGTCAGCTACAACAATGCCGGTAACATAAGTAACAGAAATAAAAACAAGATACCCACATTACTCTGGACACACAGGAATTCATGAGGTACAACAACATGGAAAAACTGAGTTAACAGAAAAATGAGAAGACACTTCCTGCTGGCGCAGATTTAGTCAAGTCTTTGTCACCGCTCTTCTAAATGAATTTCATTTGCAAAGCTCCGGACTTTGAATGTTTACTGGGAATACCTGCACTGAAACTGTGTGTGTATAATTGGATGAACCCTCTGAACGGCTAGGCTTGCCCACTGAAGATGTTAACTCTGCATGCTAAAAATGGTATACACAAAGCCACTGCATTCAAATGCGACGTTAAGACATCCTGCTCAAGCGTGCCTGGGTGAGGAGTTGGTAGTGAGACTGGTGTCAGTGCTGTGACACTTGTGCACTTGTGTCTCTGCATGAATCTCTGAGCATCTGAAACAGCAGGAGCTGGAATAAAGAGGCTCACTAATCAGCAAATAACATCTTTATTACAGCGCAGCAATAGCAACTGCTTTGTACCGTTGTCGTCAGCACATCATTGCTTTGTCTAAGCTAGTTACAACATACATTATCAGGTAAACAGAGAAGGATAGTTAGTTTAACCAACAGCTGACATATCTGCATTTAAACTGTTGAATCAATGTTTTAAATGTTTAGCTGAAAGTAACACCCTCGCTGCAAGTAAAGTGCAAAAATGACCAAACCAAATTCAAACGTTATTGATTTTTGATTTGTTGAAATGACCTTGTGAATTGCACTTGATATAATTAGCAATAGTGTATTGATTTTTTTAAATGTGTCAGTAGGCCACAGTGCAATTATTTTAAAGGCCGTATGTATTTGTATGTACATATTTTTATTTTTATTTATTTTTTGCATTACTGTAGATTGTGAGAATGTCCCACTGTGATACAGCTACATGCTAGCCTTTGATCAACTAGTAACACCTTGTAATTTAATTTCATTCCTCCTCTCTGTAAAAAAAAAGATAACAAAACCTTTTTAGTCCAGAAAAGAAATCCAGCCTCAACAATCATACTTATTGGGGATGTGCATGACTGTTTGGTTAGTCTATCTTTGTTGGTTGATGTCAGAAATATTTTATTAATGTGCAAAGGTAGTTATTGGATCCAAGCTGACAACACCATAAGCCAATCACCTGGGCTGCAGCCCTGATGGTCACCCTTTCTCCCCGTTGTGGTTTTGCAGACATTTGATCACTAACCATGTGACGTTAACTTGTTATTTTGGTTATGTGACAATCATGGTGACAACGTAGGATTGTGTGAATAAAGCCTCAGTCACATATGTCTAGAGATTGGTCCGTGATCAGATGAATATTCCCTGAGCAGTTGCTAGTGGTTTCTGGAGGTTGGACGCAGTCGCTGGAGACATGATTTGTAGAGACCCCGTGGTCATAGCTTGAATTAAAGTGATAGACTTGTCTACAAACAATCCGGTCTTTAAGAGATGATGTGATGAACCCTGCTTCCTCCTCCACCATCACTGTTTATATTATGCTAACATAGCTCTGTAGCTAGCCACCACATAGCACATCATTATATAGCAGCTAGCCCAACTTCAGTAACCCTAAAAATGTCACTGCTGTTTAGTTTTCTGTCTTCATTTATGTCTGAAGTGATAGCAGATGGCAATGCTAAGCAGTGCTGTTCTGTTGCACTTTGAAGTTTAAAAAAAGATGTTTGCATTAGCAGAATAAAATGGAATTTAACCAAGAAACCAAAGGCACATTTTTCACTGGGGGTGTGCGAAAACAAGTCCATCGCTGCTAACACTGCAAAGGTTAGAAAGACTCTGCAGACACATCGGATAATATGTTCGATGTCACGATGCAATATGCTGCCCATTTCAGCTATATTTAAAACATTAATAGATTAATGACTAATTCTTTCATATAGCTCCTAAAATACACTCATTGTGTTTGCGTGGCCAAAGTTCATCTTCATGCATTTAAAGCGGGATCAGTTGTACAGGTTTGCTGAGGGTTTTCGCTCTTTTCGTTTAGTCAACTAGTCAAATTATTTTTCTCATTTAAACAACTTCAAAATGAGTTGCCAGGAACATACTTAGTACTTTTGTCACTTTGGTTCGGAAAAAGCCCACTTACCACACTCGCTGAAGTTGTTGTGTTTTTAACTGCATAGTTATTTTGTCATGTCACGACATGACCCTTTTGGACTAAACAGAAGGCTGTGTTCCAGTGCTCTGTTTTCATTTATTAGCTTAGTTATGGGTGTCAGTGCCGTTTTCAGTAGGGATTTTTTATGTTCCATTGTGGTTGTTTTTAACAGTCACTTTAAAACCACTGGTGGTACGAAATACCTTTAATTAAATTGCTTCCAACATTGTTTTCAGCATACTACAAAGAAGGTATACGGTGAAATCCATAGTTGTCATTGTGTTACTGAAGTAAATGATGTTTTATCTCGTACTGTCACAGTGGCTGTATTCTTCTCATCATCCCCCAGCATGCACACGCCGTACTGAGAGCGTAATGGCTGCACAGGAATGCAAACCTTGGCAGCACTTCTAATAAACGCTAAATATGAAGTCACTGAACAGTGAACGATGTTGCTGCCTCCCTCTGCACTGCTCGGTCTAACACTGACCACCAACACAAATGGACCGTGGACAAGACTATAATCATATGTTAGGAAAGGTTAACTAGAAAGTCAATTGCTTTGCCTTTGGTAGCATGGTAAATTAAGTCATGGACCAAATATTCTATTACAATAAAAGGACAATTTTCCAAATGCGAGCTTTGTGTAAAGATAAGCAGCCTCTTGATGGTCCATTTAGATCGAGGTGATTTAATTCAAATATTAATTGATTTCAAAAGGTCTCGTTACACTAAGAGCAGATCTGCCTTATTCTACAGTGCACACTTTTTGCATTTTTACAGGCCAACTTTAATATAAAGCAACGCAAATGTATGACTTTTGATCGCTGGAATCATTTAACATATTTAGACATTTCTTATTTATCATAGCTGGAGAAGACTGACACGGTGCACTGATTTGTTAAAGGTGCACTGATTTGTTTCATTAACAATGGCTTCCACAGCAACAGCTAACTGGCTTAGGGAAAAGAGGTCTAAAAATGCAACATATGCCAATTATGACACTACCTGGTGAACACAGTGAGAGGTGTGGATTTCTGCGAGAGATGGAAATGACCCGAAACAAAGCAAAAATGGGAGTTCATACTGGAGTTACATCATAAGAAACACAAGTCTCTCTTACACAAGCCTTTATCTTATCTTCACCACCACCAGCGTCAAGACTTCAGGGGGTCCTGGAATAATTCCTATCACAGCTGGGATTTCATGCTGCTGTGATGGGCCATTAAAGTCTGATCAAATCTAATCCAAATAGTGTAATTGAATCCTGACGCAGAATATATCATGTCCAATTACTTCTAATGATCTCTACTCACTTTACTACTAATATGCACAATCCTTTCACTTTGATCCTACAGGAAGCCTTTTGATGCTGCAGGTATTTAGTAAAACTCATAGGCAGGATGCATGAAAAATGAACTCCTCTTAAAATGTTGTAAAACTTTTTGTTGAGCCACATGAATACAGTTAGGTCTGTGCAGGCACCTGGCATCACCAGCATTATCCAGGTGGAAGGTGGACGGTGCCCATAAAGGAATGGACATCAGTATCAATGCAAAAATAGGCTGTGCCATTTAAACAATGCTTAGTTGAAGCTTAGGGGCCAAAAGTGTGCAAAGAAAAAAAATCACCCAAAGCCTGAACAATTGACATAAGGCAGGATACATCCATCCTTGTAACAAATTCTGACCCTACCATCTGAGTATCGCAGCAGAAACTGAGATTTATCCTATTTGTCCAAATTTGTTGAGCCAGTGCACACTTGTATATCCTCAGATTCCTGATTTTAGCTGACATGACTGACACTAGATGTATGCTCTTCTGCATACCTCTGTTGCATCAGTTCTTACTGTTACTGCCTCCTATTTCCTCAAAGCAGTCTGGCCAGTCTCCTCTGCCCTCTATTATCAACAAGCTGCTTTCATCCAGAGATGATATCCAGCGCTGCTCATTGGAAATCTTCTCTTTTTCTGACCCTTTTCTGTAAACCCTTGAGGTGTTTATGCAGAAAAACTCCTGCAGATCAGCAGATTCTGAAATACAGAGACAAGCCCATCTGGCACCAACAACCATGGTGACAAAAAACATGATTATCCTTGCAGCTGTTTAAAAAACAACCACAGACGTTTGAACTGAAAGCGAAGAAAAAAAGAGAACTACAGAAAATACACTATCCCGGAAAACATTGGGCTCCTGTTGAGCACGAGCTGTAGTTATGAGTCAGTATTGAAAATGACTTTGACTGCAACATAAAACCCACGGGCATCATCAGCCTCTAAATGACCAAGCTCACCTTAATATCCCCCTATGCTCTGTGAGCAGGTCAAAACTGAGTTGTAACACCAATAAATTGTACAGTGCCAATGGTAATATAGAAGCATGAAATAGATATTGATCCATATGCGTCCCTCTGTTTTTCACGATCTTCTCTCTAGCAGAGCAAGATAATTATCCAGCAAGAGCTCACTTATATTTTAAGACAAATGACACTTTTACATTAACTCAAAAGCAAACTTTTTAAAGCTGAGTCAGTTTGAAATGCAAATAAAATTAGGGGTATGTAAACACTTGCAGATGCAGCATTCCTTAGCTGTGCACAGTCCCCAACAACTGAGTCATACTTCTACAGCTGAAGGTTTTTTTTAATGCAAATAACCAACATCGGGGATATATATGATAGTGATCTGAAATCCAACATTTCTGTTAAAGAGGCTGTCAGAAATAACAGTTATCACTGAATAACTGTTGAGAGATAATTGTTATTAGTTTTAAACTTCAATGAACTCTTTCCAGATAAACTGTGTCATTCAAAGTCATTGCCATCTCATGCATATAGATATCAGCTGGACTGGAAGGCGTTTATCATGTTCTTTCACTCAGTTAATTCTGTTTTGTGCGCTTTCTGTTTGCTAAAATGTAAAAATTATTTTTGATATTTGGTTCAAGAAATGAAAACATAATGTCAAATTGCTGAATTTTCTATATGTATTCAATTTTTTGCTGGGAAATCGAGATAGCCCGTACTATATATGTGCCATGAGCCTCTGTCAACCCTCAGTGCCCGTTCTTATCGCTGTGCATTTTCTGCAGATGATGAGGACACAATGCTTCTTGACCCAATTGGACCACATTGCAGGAATGCTGCTCCATGCTGGCAATGACATTTAAAATCACAATGGTTATTGTTGAAGGATCTAAACCCTGACATAGGCCCAATCAGCAACATGGTCAAAAGGGCCTCATTTCTCCCGGCATTCTCCATGGCCGCATCGGGAAAAAGCAGCTACTCTGTGACTATTAATGAAAACCACCTGAACCTTAGTTACATGTCAGAAGAACTCAAAATAATTAGCAGCAAAGTTGTAAATCCTACAGCAAATTGCTGCTAATTATAGCAGCAATTATGTGCTAAGAAATGTGACGGTCTGTAACGCAACGAAAGGTTCACGGTGCATAAATAACAACATTTACAATCATTGAAATGTCTGATTCTGAAATGGGTGTATGGGTGCACAGGGTTGATTCATAAAATATGTTAATTTTATGTTGTTGGCTTACTTTTTCTTTTCTTTTATTTCCTGTGTTGCCGTGCGTCTGCGTGACATGGAAACTACGAAGGGTCTCTTGCGGCACACTTTGTTCATGTTATGAAACATCCTGAATGAGAGCTAACTGGAATACTTCCTGTAATTTTACATTTGACCCCACGAGATGAAATTATTGTAGCTTGACAAAGCAACCAGAGCGCCAAAGTCTTCAGCGGATGGAAATATCAAATGAGATCATTCCATTCACTGACGTTTTTCTTTTAGTCATCTTTTTTCCCACCCCAAGGTCAAGGACAACCTTGCCATTAAAATTTTTACATTCACATTTTTTTTAAGGCATCTAGATGTTTTGGATTGAACAGGATTTATATATAGCGGACACTGAGATAACTGAGATTTCTGTAGCAGTTTTAAATGTATTTACTGTTTAAAATGAGGTTGTGTTGTGCAGCTGTGGTCTCAGTTAAGCAGCTAGAATAATCTCATCTACTTCGCTGCAAATCTGAATGCCTCCATTGGATGTTCAATATTACAAAAGAAGGAGAAAACACTTTAGTGTATTGGAGGTAAAGCGGATAAAGACACCTAACCAAATTCATTTACAGGAGTCTGCTTTACATGCATGTATTTTTTATTATTATTTCACATACTGACAATAGCTGTTTTCTTTATTTATAAGAACATATTGCACTCATTTTGAATAACACTGTGTCCTTCCATGGTCTTACGTTCCATTATAAAAGGGCTCTCCTCTTTCTCAAGGTGCTCCACCTTTTTCTCTTGGCTATAATAAAACAACCTTGGATATTTGAGATTTTTAGAGTATAAAATAATATCAATCTGGACCTTGAAGGTAAAACAAAAAGCAAAAGAACACTACGGTATATATTATTTTCTTATTAAAGCCTCCATACAATGGATAATAACTGTTAAATAGATGCGCTCAGAGGAGTTCAGATGTGCACTGCCACAGTAAACCCAGAGCCCTTGTTTCAGGCCAAGTCATGCGTTCTCATTGGGTGAAAAGGATAACTAGGTCCCTTTTCAGACGGTTTTGTGTTATTTTTAAGCTTCCATCACTATAGAAACACTGAGGGAAATTTGTTCTCCAAGCAGGTTGCAGTGGACATATTTAGTGTCTAATTTATTGATTGCAATATGCTAAAAAAGTGCGCATTCATTTCTGTACAAAAAAAAAAAGAAGCTGTATAAGATTTTGTGGTTGCAACCGTTTCTGTGATAATACCATTAATCGATTGTGAGAAATCTGTGCTCACAAAACCTGTTTGAGTAGTTATGATCTTTGTGCCCTCAGGCATGACTGCATTTAAACACCAAAGAGATCTTAGTTACATTTATTGCTGCCTTTTCTTTCTCTCTGTCTTTTTTTAGAGGGTTGCAATGCTTGTGCAAGCTTGGCCTTCATACACTTTGTCACAAACCAGAATCCTATCCTTAAGCCTGGGCCTTGTTTCCAGCCGAAGCCTTGTTATCAGCAGCATCTGAGCACAGCGCGAGTACAAATGTATCGATTGTTGACGTCCTCAAATGGCAAGGGCCGAGAGAATGGTTACAGAAATGTAATTTCAAAAGCATGTAGACATCAAGATGAACTGAAATGCTGTTACACTGAATGAAACACAAGCACACCCTAACGCATTTTTAAGATAAGTAATCCCGGGTTTTCTCTGTTCAGAGGTCTGTTGGGAATAGCAGTAGCCTCTCACTTTTCTTCACTTCCTACAGATTGTGCGTGGTGTTTGAGAAAACAAAGGGATATTTGTGTGCGTGAATAGACGCACATACACACAAACACAGATGCACACACCCACGGAGATACACACACAATATGTAATGAAAAGAACATATTTCATACAGCATTGACCTCCATCTAGTGGCAGAATGGATTCCGCTTGAATGCATTAAGATTAATGATGAAGCCCCTGTAACACGGTGGAGACAAGACCGTACTGAAGCTCTGCTACAACGGATTGAGCTACAGAGAGTAGATCAGACCACAGCAAATTACAGCAGAACAGAACATACAGGACAGCACAAATGAACAGTGTATTTCATTAAACACACAAAGGTTGAAGCTGGGTACTGAACAGTACTACTTCACCTCCAGTGATTAGTTTTTGTTACATGTCATGCTTTTGGTCATGCTTGTTTTATCCATTTCTGTGTCGACTTTATCCTTGGGTCTCTTCTGCCAGCCTCTGTCTATGTTTCTGTTTTGTGCCTCTTTTTTTGTGTGTGGTTTTATTCATTCAGCCCCTACAAAACGAAGCAATATGTTCATTTAAATAGAAACGGCAGAGATTTGAACACCCTGTTACATCACATAAGTGGAGCAGCTACGGTGGCTTATCTGTTACACAACTTTCCACACATATTTGCAAGTAATTTTGCTGAAGTAAAAGCCCGTTGCTTAAATGGTGTATGCATGAAAAATACAGATTTTTCTGCCCAGTGAGCACATTCAGATCTCAGTGACTCAAAGCAGTTTAATAGCTGCTTTTGAAGTAGTTGTGTAGATCACATTATGCATGTACATGCAAAAGTTACGTAAGACTATCGGCTCAAGTGAACACCCAAGCTTGTCAACTGCCAGCAATGCAAAGTTCACGTCAGTTCACGTCAGTTCGATGCAGTTTTCTGCGCTGCTGAAACACTTCCAGTATCGTGCTGCTAACTGACAAAAGTCCCATCTTTAATAATTAATAATAAAAACTAAATTCAAAGTGGTGTATAAACACAGGGTTATTGAAAGGATGTGAGTGAAGAAGAAACAGTCAGTGCATCGTGGGAAGCCGCCAGCAGCCTAGGCCTACTGCAGGGTAACTAAAGGAGGATTCAGGGTCAGCCAATCCAGCGTTAACTGTAAACATATTTTTTTTAAAAAGGAGTTTTAAGCCTCATCTTAAAAGTAGAGAGGGTGTCTGTTTCCCAAATCCAAACTGGTTTCACAGAAGAGGGGACCGAAAACCTAATTCAACCCATTTGACTTTTAAATACCTCACAGCTAAACCAGGAGTCCCAGAGATTCTTACACCAACTCTATTCACTTTAAATCACACCTTTTTTAAAGGAATTGTGTGGTTAAAGCCAGAAACATCAAAGTAAAGGGTGCATGCAATTTTCCAACTGAAAATTGGAAAACACAAGCAATCCACAGTGAACCCAGACAAACTGACAATAGGGCACACTATTGTCAGTTTGTCTGGGTTCACTGTGGATTGCTTGTGTTTTTTTATATTCCTGGCTGACCTTTTTTAAACAATCCTTCCCATTTGGCTCCTTTTTTGAGCTGGCATTAGATAATGATGATGCATATAACAAGCTTTTTTAAGTTGCTAAAAATCTAATCACATATTGACATGATTCAATTATTTTTTTTATGCTTAGAAGCTATAAATATAAGTTATTTCCAAGTCGGAAGTTAAGTAGTAGTTGCGCTCATTAAATATACACCAGTGGTTTTCTAGAGAATGTGATGCAAAAATCAATGCCAGAAAAAAACAAGCTACAATAAGATGTTCACATCAGTCATTTACCCGTCCATTATAACAGCCTTGGACTCTGAATTCTTATCATTACAGTACATTAGGAATAGACAGTGCAGATATATACAATGAGAGTTGCCCTCTCATTGCATATATCTGCATTGTAAATAACTATATTTTCTTAATAGTAAATATATTTTGGCCATGGCAATAGCTGAAAGTAACCTTTTCTTTGTTACCTTTGAGCAAAGTCTGCATTGCTATCAGTTAGGGCTGTCAGCATTAACGCCGTCATTACGATTGACGCGATTAAGAATTTTAACGCAGTTAACCCATCTGGAGTGCAAAATGACTCAAAATCCCTACAATGTCTCTGTCAACGTATTTCCGGCAGTTTGTCCAAAGTTTGTCCATTCTGCACTCCAGATGGGTAGATTGCGTTAAAAATTGTAATCACGTTAATCGTTAATGTGACAGCCCTTCTATCAATGATATGAGTTTGTTGAGTTGTATCATCCAAAACTTTCCTTTTTGCTAAAGCATATAGTTAGTGCTGGATCAGGTGACCCTGAATCCTCCCTTTGTTATGCTGCAATAGGTGTAGGCTGCTGAGGGACTCCCATGATGCATTTCTCACTCACTATGTGTTTACAGAGCTCTCTGCACTGAATCACACTTTACTGTTATTAATCTCTGGCTCTCATCCACAGCATGTCTGTTATCCTGTCTTCCTTTTCCTTTTCACCCTAACCGGTCGCAGCAGATGGCCCCGCCCCTCCCTGAGCCTGGTTCTGCCAGAAGTTTCTTCCTGTTAAACGGGTGTTTTTCCTTCCCACTGTCGCCAAAGTGCTTGTTCTAAGTGGGTCATATGATTGTTGGGTTTTTCTCTGTATGTATTATTGTAGGGTCTACATTAAAATATAAAGCGCCTTGAGGCGACTGATGTTGTGAATTGAAATGAATTGAATCATAACCTCTGGTGATATTAATGTAACCTACAATAACAAATGTTGCTACTATAGAGGGAATACTATACTATAGAGCAGGGGTCACCAACCTTTTTGAAAGTGAGAGCTACTTCTTGGGTACTGATTAATGTGAAGGGCTACCAGTTTGACACACACTTCTGAAATAACACATTTCCTCAATTTAACTTTAATTATATGTTATCATTAATAATTAATGATATTCATCTATGTAAAGACACTGATTATGGCAACTGTTTCCATGGAGACCAGCTAGCGCTGATCTAATATTTAATAATAAACATTTTTTTTATATATTATCTCTAACAAATTGACACCAATGCAATTGTGATTTAAAAAAAAATTGCAACAAAAAATAAAAATAGATGCAGCTTACTGGTAAGTTGTTATAGTGAGCTATTTTTAGAACAGGCCCACGGGCTACTCGTGTGGTCCTTGCGGGCACCATGTTGGTGACCCCTGCTATAGAGA
>VURO01029676.1:0-17427 GCA_015108175.1 Pelvicachromis taeniatus | reverse complement strand
GAACTTCTCACCCTATCTCTAAGGGAGAGTCCAGCCACCCTTCGGAGGAAGCCCATTTCCGCCGCTTGTATCCGCGATCTCGTTCTTTCGGTCACTACCCACAGCTCGTGACCATAGGTGAGGGTAGGGATGTAGATCGACCGGTAAATTGAGAGCTTCGCTTTTACACTCAGCTCTCTCTTCACCACAACAGATCGATGCAGCATCCGCATTACTGCAGCCGCAGCACCGATCCGTCTGTCGATCTCCCGCTCCCTTCTCCCATCACTCGTGAACAAGACCCCGAGATACTTAAACTCCTCCACTTGGGGCGAGGACTCGTCCCTGACCCGGAGTGGGCACTCCACCCTTTTCCGGCTGAGGACCATGCCCTCGGATTTGGAGGTGCTGATTCTCATTCCCATTCCCATTCATATCTAATCAAAAGTAGAATAAAAAAAGGTTTCTTTGGTTTTACTGGACATCATCTCTTTGCTTTTGTGTTTTGATGGTTTCCTTAATACCATTGAGGACACTTGTCCAGCTTGGACAATACATGAAGCAACACTGTGTATCTTTGTGGGTTTTGTGTGATATTATCAGAGCAGAACGGTCTTACTAACAAATTCAAATAACTTTTATGTGTTCACCTGCTCTCTTTGGCAGGTTGCTGTAATACGTATCTGACAAGGAAAACTAAAGGTGAGTGACATCTTTGGGAATTCTGTTTGCAGAGGAAACATGTTTGATTTATGATCAAGGTTCGAAAGTCTTGATGCATGTTCAGTCATGTAGGTAAGGAAATCCAAAAAACTTGATTCTGTTCATTTGGACGCAGCGTTTTTAGTGAGAGAAATGTCTCATCATTCATCCAAGTGACCTCGTCAGTCTCAGCTGACTGCCCCAACCTTATAAAGAGTATATTGCATAATGACTGAAACTAGCAACACTAGCTGCCTACCAATGGTTTGAGGATTGAAGCCAGAAACTTTGAGAAGTTATTATGTCACTAAAAACGCTACATGCAGATGCACAGAATCAAAAGGTTCTGTTTTTGAAGTTTGCTGCATTACTGCAACCTCTGGTGTGTTCGCCTATTTATATGCACGTGTCCAAAACTTTGCTGAAAATTAAGCAAATAACAAAAGGAATTTACATCTTTCCACCACAACATTCCACCAGTAAAATCGATTTTTCTATGTGTGTGTGTGAAAGTGATTCCCAGGATCTCTGTCTCGCTTCCACAGCATGTCTCTATCCTGTCTTCCTTCTTTCACCCCAACCGGTGGCAGCAGATGGCCCCGCCCCTCCCTGAGCCTGGTTCTGCCGGAGGTTTCTTCCTGTTAAAAGGGAGTTTTTCCTTCCAACTGTCGCCAAAGTGCTTGCTCATAGGGGGTCATATGATTGTTGGGTTTTTCATTGTATGTATTATTGTAGGGCCTACCTTACAATGTAAAGCGCCTTGAGGCGACTGATGTTGTGATTTGGCGCTATATAAATAAAATTGAATTGAATTGAATTCCTCTTGAATGCTCTATAAAGGCAACTCACTCATTGAGTGCTATTAGTAATCTTCAACCGAATGTTTCCTGCTGAGTGCTGAGGTGAGTGAGAGCTGTGGAAAACACAAGTACATGAAAAAAGTGAAGAAAGCTAATCAGTTCAGACACGTTTATTTGAGAACATCAGGATGAGTAAAGAGCGGCAGACAACAGAACCTTCTCTTCCCACAGAGGTCTTTGTAGAGCGTAGAACAAACTTTCTATGTGAGTTTTCATGTTCTCCCTGTGCCTGCATGCCTTTTCTCAGCGCGCTCAGTTTTTCCTACAGTCTAAAGACATGCATGCCAGGTTAAAGAGCTGATTGGTAGCAGGTGTTGATAGCAACTTTTGAAAGCCCATCCGACCTGGCAACCTGTAGGATTGTGTCTGCTCCATTTGTGGTAAGCTAGTATGAAATTCCCCATATTGTGTTGCTCTGTGTTGCCTTTGCTTTCTCTCTCTTTCTCTCTCTCTCTGTATGTCTCAACAGGTGATCCAGTGGATTTTTTTAAATTATTTTTTTTATTTTTTATATGTCCTGTTCCTCATCCCCTCTGTCTTTTGTCTCTCTCTCTCCCTCCCTCCCTTTCTTTCTCTCTCTCTCTCCTTTCCCTTCCCTTAATAATGTCTGTCCCAACAACTAAAAATCAAATGGATCAATAGAGCAAGACCATGATGGTCCATTTGGTAAAATAAAACCGTTGGGCATCTTTCATGGCCTTCAGATAATAATTCTGATTGCAAATGATCCAAAACGGGACAAGACAAAAAAAAAAAAAAAAGCTAGTATGAAACTTTTTCTTGGTTGCACCAAACAATTCAAATTGCAGGGGTTAACACAAACACATTTACAAAGGAGAGGAATTTTTCTATATGAATGATCACATTTTTCAAAGTCTAAAGATAACGCGTTTGTTTTACCTCAATGTTGTGGACTAACATGGCAACATGGGAGAAGTCCGTGACCTCAGCAGACGCTTCCAGCACCTGAGAAACCACATCTTTCCATTGGCCGTAGACCAGCAGTGGGTCTTGTAGGATGTTTCTCAGCCCCAACTCGGACTCTGAACACAGTCTAGTTGCTCGGCATTTCACACTGAAACACAACACATAACAAATTTACAACTACAATTTTGCAGAGAAGTTTCCAAAAGCCATACGGTGTTATGATTGATCCTTACAGTAAACTGAGAGTAACATTTTGCAGCTAATAAGTTCCACATTCCTGCTGGTAGTTCCATATTTCTCCTGAGAGTTACAGCTGGTGACGCATCAATGAAGATACACTACCTGTCAAAAGTTTGGACACACCTCTTTTAAAGGGAAGGTAAGAAATTTCACAAATGAACCCTAACAAGGCACACTTTCAGGTGACTACATCATGAAGGCCAAGGGTTTGCAGCGCTGTCAACAAAGCAAAGGGCAGCTACTTTAAGGAATCTGAAATATAGCACATATTTATCTATTTTTTCTTTGCTACAAAAATCCATATATCTTGCTTCAGATATTTGTTGTCTTCAGTATGTCTCTATGTGACTGACCGAGTTGAAAAAAAGCAGGAGTCATCACAGGAATTATTAGAAAAAGAGGGTTTCTATTTATCAACCCAAAAAGTTCTACAGTGGTCCCGAGTTACATTCTAAAAATAACCCGCAGTAGGTGAAATCTGCAAAGTCGTCAGCTTTATTTTTATTTTTTACAATTATTTATAGATGCTTTAAGGCTGTAAACACCTCCCAACACACTTTATACACTTTTCCCAGACAGGCATGAACATTTTCACACTTTTCTCTCTTGTTTAGACACAAAGTTCAAACTTTCATAGAAAAATAAAGTCCAGTATTACAGAATGAAACCAACGATCAAAACCTGTTTTCAGCCCCAAACATTTGCATGGGAAATAAAAATATAAATGTTTCCCTATAAATAATAATGATGGATTTTAGAACTAACAAATTTAATTTTAACGACCAACCTACGAGGTTGGACACTTGGAAATTATTAATAGGGACTCACGAGTATTTCACTTTGAAGGTGCAAAACGTTTCGTCGGCATTGTTGGGGAGAAAACTTACAGACATACAGTCCAGCACTTCAGAGTTACGCTGCTAGGATCAAAGATTTATGTAAGTGTGACAAGCGGAACGTATTCTGTACTGTACAGGAGACAAAGCATGGAGGGGATTGGCTGTAGACCATTGTCAAACAATCAGGACGCAGAACACAATTTTCTCTAAAACAAAAAAACAAAAGCATGAAAAATTGCACTAAGAAAAATCTGCAAAACTGCGAGGCGGCGAAAAGTGAACCGCGTTATAGTGAGGGACCACTGTATTTACAAAACCAATAAATGTTGAGCTCATAAAAGAGGGAAAAGAAACTAAACTGAACTCAGGCAAAGAACTGTGAACTTAACAAACCAAACAACTACACAAACAAACATGACGGACCTATACAGGAAATGACACACAAGGGTACAAACCAGGAAGTAGTAAAAATAAAGAAAAAACATTAAATGAGAAGGTGTGTCCAAACTTTCAATGGCAGTGGATGTCATGCAAATGTGTTTTTCCGTCCATCCATACTCATAAGTATGGATGTATTATTGTAGGGTCTACCTTACAATGTAAAGCGCCTTGAGGCGACTGTTGTTGTGATTTGGCGCTATATAAATAAAATTGAATTGAATTGAATAAGGCACTTTAAAACAACAACACTTGACACAAAGTGCTGTCCACTGGAACTTAATAAAAAGAAAATAAGACCTAAATAAAAAACAAATTAAAAAAAAGAACAAACAACAAAAAGACAAAACTAAAAGAAAAAAAAGTCTCATTAGAGCCGAAAGCTCTAATTTCTAAAAAAGGGTTTTAAGACAAGTTTTAAAAGTGGGAATGTGAACAGTGAATGCAATACAAACACTGGTTACAGATAACTGAGAGAGGGCTGTGGCTGCATTGACCGACAGGTGTCCAATAGGAGTCTGCTAGGCCTCATCAACTACACTGAGACATAAACTAGACATCTTCACAGTGTGTGTGCTCGTGGTGCCTTTTGTTTAACTGATTATCTGACTAATGCCACGCCTTTCTACGTGATATAGACCATCCCAGAAGTTTGTGCTTCAGTGACTGAAATTCTAATGTTTTTGAAAATGACTTGGCAGTAATTAGCAGATATGTTTGCACTCATACAGCTAAAGAAATTAAAGGCTGGATTTCACTGAGTCTTTTAGGCTGATTTATTTATTTATTTTAAATAGGCTGCTCTGTGTATTTCTTTACCTCAGCAAAGTTTAATATGACTAAACACGGCATTTATAATGTACCATACTTGCATTTATAAAGTGTAAGCAAGCATTCTTCAGATTATTATATTTTCAACAGAAGATTTATTACAGCACATCCACATTCAACATTCTCATTTAGATAATCATAGTAATCTAAGGAAAGTAAAAGGATTAGCCATAATGTGGCCTTATGATCCACAAGTTTATGGCTTGTTATGGTTAGGATATTTTTTGTTCTTTAAAAACAAGCTCCCTATCACATACCTTTGATGTTCTTTAACGACCGCCAAGACATCATCAGAAAGGTGACGCGAGTCCTCTGAGAACCTGAAGAGCTCCTTGAGCTGCGCCTTGAGCAGTTCCACCTGGGATTCTTCCCCTGCTAAAGTATTTCTCACACCCTGCAACACACAACAGAACATCAACAATACAATGGCAGTACAAGACTCCAACACTCACTGAGCTATTACATAAACCTGCACTCTCATCAATTCAGGGGTTAAAGGTCATCTTCCTAGTTGTAACTCCTAGCTGAAATATGAAATTCTAAAAACGTACAGACCGTAAACAATGACTACCCTGGATCGCTGACACAAGGCAGGATACGTTAATGGTTTCGTGTTGTTTACACCAAATTTTGACCCTACCATCTAAATATTGTAGCAGATTTAAGAAGAAGATTTAAGAAACGAGTAAATGACCGAGCCAAGTTGGGAATTGTAATCTCAAAGAAAACATCCCCTAGAACATTGCACGGAGATGAGCTCCAAGGCTGCAAAGTAAGAAACATTCCACTTGTGCAGAAGAGACACTTTCAAGACAGACTGAAGTTAGCCAAAAACAACATGGAGACAGATTATGCATACTGGAAGTACATCCTTTGGTCACATGAGACTAAACTAGAAGTCCCTGGACAAAGAAGAGGCATACAACCCAAACACCACTGTCCCCACAGTGAAACACAGTGGAGGGAGTATTATGCTGAGGGGATGCAGCATAATGCCTCCCTAATAAAGTCCAAGGCCCATGCCAGAAGACCATCAACTCTGGAGCAGCATGAGAGATTTGCTGACAAAGAACAGGCTGAGTTTGCTCAGGATGTGTGAGACTTGCTGAAGAAAAGAAAAGAAAAAGACTCCAGGATGTTATTCAACATTCAAATCTATTCTTTGTTATTGTGTTGGCTACCTGTTTGGGATCACAGTCATGCTCAACAATAACGTAGTGCCAATTAGACACTATTCAGAAGCCATGGTTGATGAAGATCTTGTGGTGCTTTTTTGCATTTATAATTTCATCACTTTTACAAAGATATCCAACTAAAACGCAGCCTTGAGCCATGACAGAGCCTTCACTGTGTTTTACAGATGACTGGAGACACTGCTGTACTGCTCTCCCATACACATTGAACCCAATTTGAACCAAAACTTTCCCACTTGGGTTTATCACTCCACACCTGTCACCGTGGATTTTCAGTGCAGTTTTCGTATAATTTGGCACACCTGCGGATTTTGTTCCCAGTTCCCTGGCTTAAGTATGGCTGCTGGACTGCCACCCTTCCCCTGAGTCTGGGAATGAACTTGATCCTCTAAGTAGGGATTGGCTATATATTGAATATACTCGATGCAGTTTTTCCACGTACAATGGTTAAAATGGTTTCATCGTAACCACTGAGTATAAATTGCCATGGCAATATTAAGCTGTCTGCATGTAATTCACTGTGAGCTTTGTTTTCCTTCCACACACCATGAATGATGCATCATTAATCCCCCCCTCCCCCTCCTCATGCTGTAAGGTGACAGCATGAGTTTCAGATGCAGCTTTGGATGGTCTAGTGTTGACCACAGAACAAGACACTGGGACTGAATTGTCACTTGTGAAAAACCTCTTTGTGCAACTAAACATTTCAATTCATTCAGATTTTTTGTATTCAAAGTGAAAAACAATATTCAATGATGGATTTGAATGAGTAATACCAGTGCAATTTTAGGCACTATATGGTTGAACAACCATAACATTTTTTTGAGGTCATGTAAACATATAGTGATATATATCGCGTATCGTGATATAGCCAAAATCACGATATTAGATGTCTAATATTGATCCAGCCCTACCTCCAAGACGATATCGCACCCGCCCACAGAGCGGGGTTTATCAAGACTACCTCCAGAAGTTGTGATTGCAGAGGATGCCCTGCCTGCAGTCCTCACCTCAACCCCACTGAACACCTGTGGGATCAGCTTGGGTGTGGTATTTGTGGCAGAGCAACCAACAAAACCACATTGGCTGACTTGACTTTGACTTCAACAAATGCTGGTTGAAGAATGCTATACCAAAACAGTGTGTGTGACCAATCTGGTGCCCAGCATGAGGAGGCAGTGCCAGGCTCTTGTGGTTGTGTATGATTCTTCAACATGCTACTGAGGCATCTGTTTGTTAAATGAATAAAATTTTTAAATAGCCAATGTCTTGTTTCTTCAGATTTCAGTCATTCAATCCAATATATGTCATTGGCAGAGAGGATTTGGCAAGTTTTTCCTGGACTCAGCACACACACACAATCAAGCCAATCTTTACAAATGTGGTAGCATTTAGGGGGAAATAAACAGGGTTTATTTCTATTTACTGTCAATAAACAACAAACAACAAATTAATAATCAACCAAACACAAAGTTTTTAAATGGAATTATCAATAAAGACACATGTTCATAGAAAAATCATTATCATCATTTTTTTAAACCCAGTCTTTGGTATTGGCAGAGCTTAAATCTGTATGTATCATGTTAATTCTTACCATGTTTTCTCTCAACCTTAAGAAAAAATACAGGCACCTGCCAGTGTTACCCCTCAGTAGATATCACCCATGGATTCATTTCAAAATCTTATGTCAAATTGTTCTTAAGTTATGGCATTCACAAGACTTTCAGACAACCTGACCTCTGAGACTTTTAGTAGATACACCTAATTTAAAGTTCCTACACCACCTAGTTCACAAATTACCACATTCACACTGCCATAATGTTTATGGCCACTAGAGGCCAGTATTCTGACGATTTCACATTTCTATCCATTACCACAGTGAGAAAAACATATCTACCAGGCAGATAAACATGGGCACCCTGCTGCCTCACAGCAAGAAGGTCCCGAGTTTGACTCCACCAGAGGCCGGAGCGTTTCTGTGTGGAGTTTGCATGTTCTCCCCATGTTTGCATGGGTTCTCTACGGGTTCCTCAGCTTCCTCCCACAGTCCAAAGACATGCAATTAGTGGGGTTAGGTTGATTGGTAATTATTAATTGCTTACAGGTGTGAGTGTCTGTCTCTCTGTGTTAGCCCTGCAACAGACTGACAACCTGTCCAGGGTGTACCCTGCCTCTGGCCCTATGGTAGCTAGAATAAGCTCTAGCCCACCCTGATAAGAATGGATGGAACTATAAATACAAAAAGATTGCTTCATGGTGAGACGATAAGACAGATGAGTGCACCAGGTCTTCTGGCATTTCAGACACACCTAACAGAAGCCACTCCACATTACAGAGCTCGTCGGTTGCTTGCACTTTATGGGCCACATGCTACAAAAATGTGAAGAAAAATACATGAAAATCAAAGTACATTGATTTATTATTCCTGCTTATTATTCCTACCTGCTACACCATTGAGGAGGACTGCTTGCTAGAGCCAGTTATGAGTTGCCATACAAAGAGCTAGATAAATCTGGCTATGTCTCTAGGAACAATGTGACTGGCACACCCCTCTGAGGAAACCAGTTAAACTCTGTCGTAAAACTTTATTTAACAACATGTTGACAAATTACAGCTTTCAGCAAAGTTATTATAATTAACTAAAACTAAACTAAAAACTACAACTAGATGTGATTTAGTCTTTGGTTTAGTCTGTTTCTAGGAACAACCAGAAGCATCTGACCAGCTGAACTTAAAGTTCTGTTATTAGTATACTTATTTAAAAGTTCAGAAAGTGCTAATCCATTTAGTGACATAAAAACTAACCAGAAAAATCTTAAAATCAATTCTACAACATACTGGAAATTAGTGTAAAGAAGCAAAAAAAATAAAATAAATGCAGGGCTCTAGAGTGCAAACATTTCGGTCACACATGCATCCTAATTTCTCAATGGTGCGACTAAAAAAAAAAAAATCCTAGGCGAGACCAGCCGTTCGGGTAAAAAAAAAAAAAAGAATGAAAAAAGAAGCCTCGGAGATTCTGAAAGTCTCCGTGTGGTCAGACACACATATCATGTGTCCAATCAGAAATATTCAGGGGCGGGACCTCTGATTGGGCGTGGTCCAGATATTCCTGTAGGTGTGTGTACGTTTGAAAGTGCAGGTGGATAGAGAGAGGTGAGCAGCCTGGGCCTGACAAAGGTGGATGTAGCTGTGGGTGGTGAGACCAGATGAAAAGAACCGTTGATAACTGTTTGGTTAAGTTAAGGCCTGATCGTCTGAAATCCACAGCCAGCGCTCTGACACGGAGCATCCACCTCTCAGGTGATGTCTCACACTGGGCCGAAGAAGGCATCAGATAATGAGCCACATACGATCGACTCTGAGCCAGAGCCCACTGACAGGAAAAGGGGGAAGTGTATACGTTTGGAAGAGAGTGGGCTGACCAGTTTCCCTGGCTAAGATACAGTACAGCTGACAACGTGATGCATTCACTGTGGTGAGTTGTGCCGAGGAAGGTATCCCTGTTTCCCTGAGTCCCTGAGTCAGAGTCTGTTTCCCTGCATCGGGAGCATTCGCTGGGCACGGAGGGTGGACTCGGTTTACGCCGCCTCTTTTACAGCCAACTAGACGTGGAAGTAGTGATGTTTTAGTTATGTGAAAAAGTGAAAAAGTAGTATCGTTACATGACCGTTCAGTTTGAGGGTTGCAACAGCAAATGATATATTTATTGTTCTCACATGTTATTGGAAGGATTATTTTAACAAACCAAGGACAGTTTGACTGATAATTATTTTTTTCCGCCTGTAACTTTACTGTATAAAGAGCTAAAACCTGCAAAGTTTCAGGAGTAATAAGTCATAATAAGAAGTGTTTGTGAACCAAAAATTAAGAATGTGGGATACTGTTTGTCTGTGATTTGGACAGCCCAGTGCGTGTCGGGGGATACCTATCTTAGCATGACACATGTTTTTGTATTTGTGACGAGTGCGAATATGTTTTGAATTCAAATGCTGAAAAAGCACAGTGTATCCAGAAAACACATCACATGCTGAGATAAATGCACTGCCCAAGTGTCCCCTCTCCCCACGGCTTTTCAGCGACAGGCAGCAGCGAACGGTTCATCACAGGAGGTCGAGATGATGATTACGTTTAAAATTGCCTACAGTATAGTTTACATTTCAGCTCAGTGAAGCACTTTAAGCACAAGCACTTTTGACAAATTTGGGTGCACCAAACTTTTGTGCCGGTGCACCTAAAAAAAGTTAGGCGCAACAGTGCAACCATGGCGAAAAGCTAGTCTTGAGTAGTGCTGCCACAAACGATTATTTTGATAGTCGACTAGTCACCAATTATTTTTGCGATTAGTCGACTAATCAGATCATGCATCGATTGGACTTAAAGCGTCCAGCTTATTGCACCAGCATGCATCTGCTCTTATATAACTATCATTAGCTTACAGCTTTGAGTGTTTAAGGTATGTGCTAACTACAAATAAAGACAATAGTTAAATTGTCTATTGATAGTTTATTCAATTTTAATGAAATGTGCAGATTGTTTGGGTGAAGTTGAATAAACTGAGCCGTCTGCTCCTTGCTATCTAAAATATAACAGGACACCGGAGTATATTGTGTGTGCTGTGTGAAAACTATCACTTTAATCTCAGCCAAACCGATGTACTCAGGAACAAATAAAATACTAAAAAAAGCCAAACATTAACATTTTTAAGTTATCTAAGTGACTTATATATCATGTTTAACCTGAGTGGCGAAAGACGGCGGTGGGTTTGAAAGCGTTTTGCCGGGAGTCCGGTGTTCTCACCGGCTATACTGAGCCTTGAAACCCGGCTAGCTATGGAGCTGGTGGGTAACAGACGTCACGAAAACGTCGGAGCGCTTTTGAAAATATGTGGGGTCTTGATAAACTGAGCAGATATTTGAGGTTTACACAGCTACATTCTCGCCTGAAAATATGTTAAACGTTTATTTTGTGACCCAGAAAGAATAATAAGAGTAATATTAAAACTAACTAGCCACAGACATTGTTGAAAACTGAGCAGGGCCGCGCTATGAATTCTGGGACACAGCTTCTTCTTCTTCGGGTTTGGCATCCTTGTACATGCAGTGCTGCCATCTTCTGTTTCAGTCTGTTATTGCACTCTTAAATCCTACTACTTATTCCTGCGTCTTTTAGGATCTTACAAAGATTCAAACGACGCATCAACTATTAAATTAGTCGTCAACGATTTTGATAGTCGACTAATCGCAGCAGCCCTAGTCTAGAGCCCTGAAAAGGGAAATATTTTCTCATTTACGCCTGTCAGGAGTCGAGCTACTGAGTTATAGTTGAGAGAGCAAAGCCTGGCTCAAAAAAAAAAGAAAAAAGAAGTTATTGCAATAATGAAGACTGGATGAAAAGAAGGCATGAGGTTAACAGGAGAGCGAATGAACGTTTAACAAATACTAACTCCAGCATATGAAGAGTTGGGAGTGCATCTGAGATTCTTTCTGGAAAAGCAGCTGAATAGTAAAAGAGACCACAACAACAGCAACCTGGCCAGTGAGCCAGACAGTTATTAAACATAAGACGGTACGGTTACGGTTACGGTTGAAATTTTTTAAATTGAAATCATTAAATAAAGCTGTTTTAATTATTTTATTCATACACAATGCAACTGTGTTCAAAACGAGTTGGTGCTCCGTGTTTTGAGAGTTAAGAGCTTCATTCGGCGTTATTGTCTGGATTGGAAATATTGCAGCTACACGTACAGTGCAGAGGCATTTTGCAGCAGCGCGTACACAAACAGTGATAATGGTTTTCTATAAGTCTCTGGGTCAGAGAGTCCGAACAAGATATCCTGAACCAGACCTTAGAATCAGTAGAAGAACAATGGATATTATCATTATCAAGGCTTACATAGGGTGTGGTTTTGTTGTGTCTCTCTGAATCCAGGAAAAGGAGCAGATAGGAGGTCGAGACAGCTTGTAAATTCAGCTGCCAAAGCAAATTAAATCTTTTTAAAAGACAAATATTTCTCCTGAAAAAAAAATTGAAGACGACAGTAGAAGCTAAGCTAGCACTAGTTGGTAAGCAGTGACTGAACTTTCAGAGCAGGGTCTGTCTGCTTCAGAATGATACTGTTCTCTCAGACAGGTACAACAAAATGAAAACAAAAACAGTCTAAGGTGATTCATTAGATATACTGATATACTGGGTGGCAGTTAATGTACCTGTCTGGGCTACAAAGACAAAGCTAACAATAAGGCACCCAACCAATCAAACCTAAGAATAAGCCTCAAAGAATCCTTTAAGTGTGGCTGAGGGTCAATTATTGCAAGACAGGGTATGTTCAACTTCTTCTGAAGCACAATATATGACAAGTTGTACCAAAACCCCCAAAGATAATAGTAGATGTTGCAGTCACATGGCAATTATAACTGAATGCAACATAAACACATTTTTCATTTTTAAGACCCAATTTGTAGGCATGTACATTGCCCTGTGCAACATACACTGGCCACTTAAACTGGAAACTAAACTGAGCTTTCTTTTATTGTTTATATCAGAATATCTCACACAGTATACAAATCGATTAAAAGAACTGCAGTATCTTGGTTACAGAAGGAAGGAAAAGAAGAGGTATGACTTTCGTGTATTTATCTATCTCCCCTACCCTTTACTGTATAATACTGCTGATACGCGAGTAAACCTACTGTGTATGTCGTCCACTGGCCAACCATTTGTTCTTCCGTGTGGTCAATGCGATCCCTGCAGTCCTGGGTCTCCTCCAGTTCCTGGTCCAGCCCTTTGAGCAGCTCTCTGAGGCGGCCGATATCTTCTCCCAGCCGCTGGCACCGGCCCATGTACTGACTATGAGTATCCAGGCTGAAGCGGAGGCCTTCATCTGCCCCCCACAGACCCTCCTTCAGCCTCTGCCAGCCTAGCCTCAGTTCCTCTGCCTCTTCAACCACTACCTCCACTCCCGCAGGAGAGGTGTTGGGCCTGATGCTTTCCACCATACCTTCAATATCCAGCAGGGCCTTCTCTTCACAGGCCACACTGTCATCCAGAGCCTGAAAAAGGTACGAGACAAAACATCACATGTTGGCTGGTGCAAAGATATACGACAACCTACCAAGGTAACTAAAAATTTCAGATGTCACATTCAAAAATGTGCACCTCTTGACCTTTTTCAGTCCAGAAGCTTTGGATCACAGTGATCCTTATAAGTTATGACTGACAATGGTTGACTAAAAAAAAAAAGTGGTGAAATTCACTGTTGACCAGTCTTCAGATTGTTGCTCTCATCTGGAACAACAATCTAAAATCTAATCTAAGCTAAACATAGCAACAGGATTTCTCTAGACGTGCACAAGAACATCCTGATCCTGAATGTGAGGTCAGCCAAATTTAAATAAAGGTTTCTGATTTTAGAGCCCCACAAATATCTGATGTAAAATATCACAAATATCCCATGAAATATCTGCAACTGTTTACCTGCGATCCAATCACTCAGGTCTCAGCAAATGCATGCGTTTGTTCAACAGCTGAGAAAATGTATACACAGTCGAGAATCACCTTGTTCTAACTTCACTGCTACTTAAAGCAATACAGACTATCAGTAAGGACACCAGTTCAGTTTCAGAGTCTCACTTTTAATGCTTTGAGCTTTTCCTCAGCTGTGTCATTCCTCTTCATCAATTCAGTGAGCTCCTTCGTTTTTGACAGCAGCCAGGACTGGAACCTCTGAATACAACCTTGGTACAGCTGGTGCTCCTCGCAGATCTTCTGAAGCAGTGAAAGACGTTCCTGGCACAGAGGGAAATATATCTCTTAGTAATTTTTAGCATTGCACTGTTCAAAACAAATGAACATCTTTCAGAACACATCTTATACCACATTTGGGTGTCTGAGTGAGAAGCCTGAATACGAATTTGTATTCTTCTGCAAGACCAGCTGCTATCTGTTGCTTCAACTACAACAGTCTTCAGAGCATGCAGAAATATAAAAAAAAACAGTAGATGATTCAGAGAATATAATCTCATTTAAAAAAAGAAAAGAAAAGTTTTATTTAAAGCATTGCAAGCAGACCGATCTGTTCACCTAATAAAAGCAGTATGTGGGAAAATATGACTGACATTTAAAGAACTATTTGAAGGGGGAAGAGGAAGAATAGTGTCACTGTGTGACTCAGGGGGCAGCACCATCGCCTGCATGTGTTTGTTCTTACTGACTAATCCAACAGTGTCTTCACTAAGAATGTAAATTATTCAGTGTATAAACTTGCAGTCCCCGGATCTAATTATAGAGGCATAGAATAAATATCACCGCATATTATCATTGACATATTCATCCATACGTCTAACCAGACTGCACCCTTCACACTGTCATATCCCGTTGAGAACAAATGTTTGACCAGCGATGTTGGTCAAACATTTGGCTGTTGGGGAACCCTGTGCCCTTGAAGTGATTGGTCTGTCTTGGACAGAAGTGGTGCTAGTAGAGCTTCCACAACTGGTCACACCAGAGGGCACTTCCCATAGTGAGATATCGAGCGAGGTTTGAAAGAGAACCATCTGGGTCTGTGGTTAATTAAACTGGAGTGGAAGATTGCTGCCACACCCCCTCCTCAGCCTGTGCCAATTATTATGACTATGGCATGTTGTTTCATTTAAACGAACGTAGTCATCTTGCTGTAATCAGGTTTCTATTAGGCAGAGTAAACCAATTTTTTGTTCAATTATTAATTCATGCAGTGACAGAAACCCAATGTTTAATAATCCACATTTCATTTTTT
Organism: Pelvicachromis taeniatus; assembly: GCA_015108175.1. NCBI lineage: Eukaryota > Metazoa > Chordata > Actinopteri > Cichliformes > Cichlidae > Pelvicachromis > Pelvicachromis taeniatus. The sequence continues at coordinate 2,642 of VURO01029676.1, read as the reverse complement.
TACTCTTTCGTGTAGTTGTGGATACTACATTGTTATTTCTGTGTGATTTTTAAAAAAAATAATTTTTGGTTTGCTTTTTGTTGGTTTGGGTGCAGACAGTCAGTAAGACTACAACTCTGCTTCCTGGTCACGACTAACAGTCAAGAAAAGAAATGGTTTTAAAAAAGAAAAAACAAACAAACAACCCTCAAAGACAAACTTCACTGCGACTTCTGAACTTTGCCTACAGTTGCTTACACTTTTCATAAGAAGCAGGTCAAATAAGTGCCTCACCTCAGCTCTGTCTCTGACATGATTGTAAGCTTCCTGCAGTCTCTCCTGGGCCTGGAGATCCACACTGGGGTCCTGGGTTCTGTTGTGCAGTGCAGATGCCTCATCCAGCAGCCTCTCCAGAAGCAGCGCCTGGCCTTTGATATCACTCACCACCACTCTCTGCTGATCCACCTGCCAAAGCTTCTCTTTCACGCCCAGCTGCATCTCCAGCTCGACATCATGGCTACATTGCTGCTTTGTCAACCACAGCTCAAACTCTTCGTAGGCCTTCAGGTACTCACTCCAGTGCAGCCACACCCACTCTATGCGACTGTTTTTAAGGTAAAAACGAGAAAGAGACAAGTCTTACTCTGCAATTTGTGTCAGGTCCATTGTTTCAGTAAGTCTAATTTAATGCTTTTAATTAAAAGTGATAAGTCCAACAAAGCACATTTGTTTCTACTAGAAACAAGTCTGCTGTCAAAGTTTGCTGCCTTTTTTATTTTGCCTGTCCCGTTTGGTTCTTTAGCCATCAGAATTATTGTCTGAAGGCCCAGAAAGAAAGTGGATCATCACGGCCTTGCCATATTAGCCCATTTGATTGACCTTTGTTATTATTATTAATTTATTAGCAGGGAGGCCCAGCATCCCAGACCACGACCGGACAGTCAACTCCTCCTCCCAGCCCCCCATCCCAATGGTAAACAGAGAATGGGGGTGTGAAGACCCCATAGCTCTCTGCCCGCGCATGTGCATTTAAAACACGGGAGGGCTTGGTGCTTCCTGCCAGAGAGCAGCAGGTGTCGACACAGCCCCTACTGAGAACCCTCAGTGTCTACATGCATTTAGAATTGAGAGGTGGGCACCGGCGCCACAGTTGAGATTGAATACACAGACATACATGTATGTGTTATGAGAGTGTGAGTAATGTGGATGTCTGGGTTGTGGAATAAAATTGAGGTGGGGGATGCCTTCCCTGTACCCTGGTGACACATCTGCACCCCAAGACCATGTGTGGGTAGGTGTGGTGGAGCAGGAAGAGGGAGGCAGTTGGAAATGGCCTCCCTCTTCCTGCCTACTGGGGTCAGCTCCCCCGCTGACCCCAGTAGGCACCTCCGCTCTCTGGAATCCAACAAAGCCAGGGGGCCCAGGCCCATCCAGACCAGGGCCCACAGCAGCAGCACCGCTAAGCCCCACAGAACCTGGTCAGAGCTAGGTTAAGTGCGGCAGAGATTAACATAAATTTAAGCTGATGATCCCGAGATTCATTGACTGAATTCCACCTTCATCCCAACTTCATACTATGTAGAAAAACTACAGTTGAAGATATTTGTAACTTAGTATAGGACTCAGAAATTTATTAAATAGAATATATAAGAGTTTAGACACATTCACACCGTCCAGAATGAATAAAGGCTTTTAGATGTGTCATAAAAGTTAGCAGCAGGACAAAGGCAGTTATACCAGGCCATTAATAAGCCATTCATTGTGAAATGAATGGCTTATTACCAGGCCTTTGCTAAACTCGATGGCATGCTGAAGAGGTAATCCAATCATTTGATTCAGCTGTGTTGGAGTAGGGATGCATCTAAAAGCTGCAGGACAGTAGCTCTCGAGGCCTGGAGTTGGGCACCCCTGACCAACTCCAGAGAGTCACGTAGGCAGGGAGACACATGCACGCGCACACACATGCACTCACGTGCGCTCACATACACACACAGCGTTCTGAGTACTACACGGAGTGGGGGTTTTATGATGGGGCTGTTGGATAAAACTGCTTGAAGCAGACAAAGGACTGGAGACTTGCAGAGGAATCGCCGGACCCTGCACCTCTCGCTTCTCGAAGCCAAATAAATGATTGTTGTGGAAGAATAAAAGAGTTTTGTGAAGAACTACTGAGGTCCGGTGTCGTCTGAGGAGGCTCTTCAGATTAAAAAGAATTGGGGTGAGACTGTTTGTCCGTAACACAGTGTACTGTAAATATAGAGGATGGAAATCAGCCAGGACAACTCATGAAATGTCTGCTTACATCTTGGTGAATTGAGTTGTGCAAATCCACAAGGAGCGGTGTGTGACAGCAGGTGCCCAGATCAGCTGATCACAGCCTGTAGACCCCATGTCTCAAAGTCAAATCTATGGCCCACGGGATGATATTTGATTATCATTAGAATCGGCCCGCAGGTCACAGCTGCCTGCTGGGGTTTTGCACGCACCAATACTCCATTCCCCACAATGCAACGGGAGCCCGCGAACTCACTGCAGCGGCCGCAAGATTCATTATTCACCAGCATTCAGAGCAGATGTCAACTTTCAGCAACCCCCCTCCCCAATAATGACTAAACGGAAGGTGGACGGTGAGAACAGGGAATTTCAAGCCAGGTGGGAGGCAG
>VURO01029671.1:60072-70286 GCA_015108175.1 Pelvicachromis taeniatus | reverse complement strand
TATATATATATATATATATATATATATATATAATGTTCTCCAGAACATCTCCATGTTCTGTGTAATTGTGTCTTTTGATGTATCTATATATATATATATATGGGGGGGAGACCCTGAAAGGTCACGTGACACCACCTCCCCTGAGCCGAGCATCCCGGAGATAACGGCGGTGTGTATGCGCCTTTAAGAGCCGTGTATCCCGCTGCCATCTGCACTGAATCTCCGTCGCTGCTGCTCTTTGAGGGCGAGAAGAACAAAAAAAACAAACACAAACACACAGAAAGCCACGGCTATGTCCGCCAGCTCCGCTTTTAACGATGAGAAGGGCGGCTCGTCCAGCGTGGGGGAGCCGGAGTATGGTCACGATCCGGCGAGCGGAGGGATTTTCTCCTCCGACTACAAAAGGTACGAGCTACCTGCCTCGGTGCTGCCTGCTACTGTTTCTGTTTGTCATATTGTGGGTAGGGGGGTTATGGGCCAGCTTATGGTGGGGGAGGGGCAGCCTCCTGTCCGCTAACACGTACATAAAGTGTGCTTAACATCAGTAGATGTCGGACAGCATGTTGAAGTTAGTTTGTTGCTACAGGCCCGTGATTGATAGCAGCGCCTTCGTTTTCTAGTCCTGAGTCTCAGGCTGTGATTTGGCCGCTGTAAGGCCTGTTTGTTGTTCGCGCTTGTTATTACATTTCTTTGCTCACGTGTGTGTGAGGCTTTGAATGTTACGGTGTTTATACGTCATGTTTGTGAAGTGGGATGCGAAAGGCCTGGCACAGGGGGGATACGAGGCCTCAGCTCCAGGGTTTCAGCACCACCCCTGCTGGACAGCGGCAGCAGCTCAGCCAGGTGGCGGCACACAGGCCCGGACCGGAAGGAAGTTCCAAATGACGAGAGAGAGTACTACTACATGAAAATATAACATCATTAGGTCGTCACAAGCAAAGCAAAACCAACTAAATAATCATCAGTCATCAGTCATGACATTGATTTGCCTTTTATCGAGAAAAATACATATTGAACAACCTGAAAAAATGTGTTTAAAACATGTTTTTTTAAATAACATAGGACATAATAATTTGGAAAACCTTGACCTGTAGTGGTGCACACAAACAGTAAAATAGTTACACACAGTTGTACAGAGGCAGTCTGCAACAGTATAGACTGCCTCTACACAGTAGACGATGAACTTGTTAATTAAGCCATCTTTAATTTAATGGTATACACCTGTTTCCTGGTCATCATGCTCCGGGTTCTTCTACATGTTTATTTCATTAAAAATGAGTGTTTAATGTTACAGTCAGTGATTGTTTTACATTATTTAATAGAAAAAAGAATTTACTCATCGCAGTTACGTATGGTCAGCAGATTAGACAGTTGACAACAAACTGCATAAACAACAACAGCAACAGCTGGTTATGAGCTAACCTTAGGGTAATGTTAGTCCCAAACATGTGAAAACACTCTCATATCGTGTGACAGTTTGCCAGCTAACAACATCTTATAGAGGCTAACAGCAGCTAACAGTGACAAAAACAGCAGCATTTAGTCACAGAACACACCTCAGTATCACTGACACTGGACAGAAGTGCATTTCACTTGCTCATAGCAATGTGTATTGGACTTCTTTCACAAAGTTTTACAGCCTTCTTCAGAGTAAGCTGACCTGGATCCACGTCTATGGACCGATAGCCTACACCAGGGGTCACCAACATGGTGCCCCAGGTAGCCCGCAAGGACCACATGAGCAGCCCGCGGGCCTGTTCTAAAAATAGCTCATTATAACAACTTACCAGTCAGCTGCATCTATTTTTATTTTTTGTTGCTATTTTTTTAAAATCACATTTGCATTGGTGTCAATTTGTTAGAGATAATATATAAAAAAATGTTTATTATTAAATATTAGATCAGCGCTAGCTGGTCTCCATGGAAACAGTTTCCATAATCAGTGTTTTTACATAGATAAATATCATTAATTATTAATGATAACATATAATTAAAGTTAAATTGAGGAAATTTGTTATTTCAGAAGTGTGTGTCAAACTGGTAGCCCTTCACATTAATCAGTACCCAAGAAGTAGCTCTCACTTTCAAAATGGTTGGTGACCCCTGGCCTACACTCACTACGATTTAACAGCAGCCACCTTAGCTAAGATTATGCACTTAAATTGAGAGGTGTAAGAAAAGAGAATTCAGCTGACTGGAGTATGCAATCTACTGACATCTAATGGTGAGATTTTACACCCTATAGCAGGGGTCGTCAACTATATTTGTCAGAGGGCCAGAGTTTTACCAGACAGTCTCCTTGGGGGGCCGGACCCCCAAGGAGAAAATCAAATAAAAATCTAATTTTGGCTTAACATTATGTTTAATGTTTATACTTTTTCCATTTCATTACAAAACTGAAGGCATTTGATTCAGGCTCCCATCACCTATACCACAGTCAACCACTAGGAGTGATAGATATTTTGCCTCAATTCAATTAGGCTGTCAACTTTATTTATAGAGCACTTTTAGTTGCTTTAAAAGTGTAGACCACTATTTTCTTTTTGATCCTCACAATTTTGGATTTCCAGTCGCGGGCCAGATTGAACGGCTCAGCGGGCCGGATTTGGCCCGCGGGCCGCCAGTTGATGATCAGTGCCCTATAGTATTTCGTTTTTTAGTCGTTTAATTATAGTTTTTTTTTCTCTCTCTCTTCTTTTGTTTGTTTTTTTATTTAAAATGCTGCTTAATAAATCTCAGAGGCTATGCAAAAGTTATTATCAGAAGCATTTTTCTTCACTAGCATGCAAAGTCAAATTGTCATGTGGGAAAAATATCTGAGGAGATGGGATTAAACTGTGCAAGAGAAATGTCAATTTAACACACTTTGTCCACTCCTACAGTTTTATTTTTGCTTTTTACGACTTTTTACACCGTGAAAGGCCGATGGGGTATTGTAGTCATTCTATCCAGGCCGGCGAGGAGGCTACGGAGGAGTTTCAAATTGATAACATTGGTGTATCTGCTCAAAATCTCAGACAAATTTGACTCTCAGTGAACTTGACCTCAAGGTTAGAGGTCAGAGGTTAAGTCTTTTGAGGATCTTGTGAATGCAATAACTCAAGAAAGTCCCCTAGGATTTTGAAATACAACAGGTGTATCTACTAGGAGGCTGAGAAGTACCACTGGCTACTGACAGTATTTTTCATTTTGGACATGATGAGCACAACGAAAGGTGACACATTAGTTCAGTGGTTAGCACGGTTGTGTCACACCAAAGACATCCTGGGCTCAAATACACTGGCCGACTGGGGCCTTTCTGTGTGGAGTTTGTATTTTAACCCTGTGCCTCTGTGGGTTCCCTCTGGCTTCCTCCCACAGATCCAAGACATACATGTTAGATTAGGCAAGGTCACTTGGATCCTAAATTGGCTGTAAGTATGAATGTCAGTGTGACTGAATGGGCTTTACCAATTTCACTAACACATTCCTCCTCTGTCCTTTTGCCTTTGACGTTGGTATCAATCTCAGTATGCCATGCTGAAGGGCCTATCAATCTGTAAAATGCATCTGGAGGCGAGGGGAGAGAGGAAACTTGCTGCAGGAGCTATAATCAAGAGTGGGCAAGTGTACCTGCAGCATGTACACAAGTCGTGACACCTAGCTGCAATGTACGAACCACTGCAAGAGGGAGACTCATTGAATAACTTGTTTTCAATGTTGTTTCCATTATTTAAGCTGATCAAACTGCTTCTGTGGGTTTGATGAAAAAAGGTAAATCTTTCACATCGTGCCATGTGGGTCCTTAATATAAAAAACTCCCATGTGCACTATTGAATCTGAAAGCGTAAACGACAGCTGCAGTCGGGTTTTAAATAAAACAATTCATGATGCGGTTGTGCCACGCATCAAACTCAGCGATGCTTTTAAAATGAGGCTATCAAAGCAAAGGATGTCTGATTGATCAAATCCCTGTTACCTTGGTTTCTCTTTCCTTGTGTCTCTTCTCCTTCTCCTCTACTACATCTTTGGTGAAAAGGGAGAGAGACGTAAGGAGAAGAACTGAGTATACAAGATACGATACAAGAAAGGTGGATATTGTATCTGTGTTTAACCCTGTCTGGCAACTTGTTGCTCCAACGAAAAAGGCAGTAAGCATAAGACTGTGTGGGTGAAGCAAGAACATCCCCCGCTACGTTTCTAATGCCTTCAGCGTCACCGTCATTCACCAGCAGAGGGAGCCGTGTGTTTATAGATGGCAGAATTTCAGGCTCTGAACTATGACCTTTGGATGTGGAGGAGGTTTTGGTCTTGAGTCTGTCTGGCAAACATTAGTCATTAGTACAAAAGTACTTGTGATCGAATTCCATCCTCATTACTGTTTTTTCCAGTGTGGGCTGGACGTTGTTGATATAGAGATGTGCGTGTGCAGAAGTCAAAATTTGCTCAGTGAAGGTGGATTAACCGGTTTGTCTGCAAACATAATGGTGGAAGCACACTAACACGACCTTCACTGTTGTTGCCTTGGAGACACGTTGGATGTGAAACATTGCTTCGGTCCTCAGATCGCGTCAATCTTTTTGTATATTATCATCCAGAGAAAAGATTGGCTTTTCTCCGTTTAAAGGTGTACACTGTCCTTCAGCGCTGAAGACAAATAATTTGTGACTTTAAAAGGACCAGTGACTGACGCAGGTGACAATTGTTTGCAAGACTTATCGAACAAAGCCTCAGTTTCTTTTATTATTATTATCATGGGGGCAGTGAAACAATTTATTTGTTCTTAAACAATAAAATCAAAAGTCAAGTGTTATGATTTTATATTTATGGGACCGTTGCCCTTCCTGACTGATACAAGCGTGGGATCCCTTTTTGGTTTTTACATTTCGGTCAGACAGCAACTCTGCCTGCTGTTTCCTCCATCATCCCGGCATCAATCTGGAGGCTCCAGAGAGAATTTTAGTCACCATTCCCAGTTTCTACATCTCAGCAGGGAGCGATATGCAACGTGAGATTCAAACTCTAATTGTGCTGCTGATATTCTTCTGGTCACCAGGGTTGTCTCTGGTTTACTTGGTCCCCACACCCAAAATATTTTTAAAAATCCAACACTGTTTGTTTTAAAGAACTTGTTTGGCATTTTAAGAAGTACACTTTAGCTTAGCATAAAGGATAAATGAAGATGGGCCTATATTATCTTTATTCACCATGTTACGTTTCTAGTTGTTGCATTAGTAGTTCTCAGTGAGTTTATGTCCTGCTGCTCCTCGGCTTCTTTCCTGTTTGGATGCGTTGTAGGAGTAACTCTTGTTTCTCTTTCTAAACTGAATGGGTTCTGTAATTTTTCAGGCCTGCTTCTATAACAAAGTGAGTGGGTGTGCCTCTGAAGTTACTGAGATTGATCTGTGCCTATACACCTTACCAGCGATAGCCAGTAGTGACCAGCGGTAACCTTATATTTAGCATAGTAATGACATTGTTAATCATCTTTTCATCTAACTCTAACACAATGTAGCTACCAGGCTTATCTCCATTGTGGCCCCACAGAGGACGAATATGAATCATCCAACTTTAGACTATATGAGAGTTTATTAATTTATGTCTTCATATATAATTTTGCTCTAATCCTCCTTCATTTAGAGGGTGTGATACCACTGCACTGCACCTAAAGACCAGACAGAAACAAAAAGGCAAGTTAAGACAAGGTAGCAGCAGTGCTGTGTTGTTGCTGTCACAAATCAACTCTATTTGGATGTTTAAAAGAAAAAACTTTTGATGTTCATCTTTTGGCTTTTTTGAGTGCTTTAAACTGAAATCCAGGAGATCAGAGATTGAAATGTGTTAAACTGTCAGATGTATTTTTTGAAAAAACTACAGGAAATTGCAGGAATCTGTAAATCTTCAGTGTTTTTGTTTTTTTGTTTACTGTAAAGATGCTGCTGGCGCACCAAGCCCAGGGTTTGCTCTTGATGACATCATGGGTAAAAATCATATTAGTCTTAAGCAAATGTCAACAAATTCTCACTGAGCTACTGCAGATCACAGGAAGCGCGTAATGTCAGTTGTGCTTCAAGGCACTTTCTTTTTTTTGGGTTAGAGCCACATGGAAATATAACTGGGAGAGAGCGAGAGAGATGTCCTCATCACGACACTGCCAAGAAAGCTGAGTCATGTAAGATGAGAAAAAAAAAAAAAGAGGCACAACGATGGCTATAAAAAATGAATAGGACGAAAGGTTTTTAAACATAATGCGCGAGCGGAGGGAGGAAATACTTCAGCAAAGGCTGGCTGGCGTTGACTCCAGGTGAGAGCAGATAAAGGAAGCTGTGATAGACGGCGAGATAGCGAGGAGGGGAGACGCGCAGCTTCTAGCTGTTAATGTGAGGATTCGGAGCAGTGATGACACGCACGAGGGGAAGCGAGTGATAACGTGGCAAAAGGTGGGGAGAGGCTGTGTCATTGTTGGAGAGCTGGGATATAAATATATTGTATACACACGCACATGCGTACAGAGGAAGAGAGCGACTGGTGCGGCAACAGGAACCACATGAGCAGCAGGGAGGAGTCGCGAGAGGAGAGGTGTCACGGCAGATAAAACTCCACGCCCCTCGCTGCCGAGCATCCATTTACTGAGCAGCTGATGTCTGCTGCTTCACTCAGCAGTAACAGGAGACAGCGAGAAAATAAATACAACAGAGCTCTGGAGCTACCAGTGGATTTTTTATGTGGAATATGCAGCAAGCTCTCCTCAGCATGGAGCATTTATGAGGAGGCTTGCTGTGCCAATCTTGCAGGAAATGTCCACATACTTTAGAGGGAAGAAGGATTTCTAACAGAGTAGCTGACGCTGCTCTTTGTGGCATGAAAACTGTGTGAGGAGCACCAGGAGAATTTCCTCTGATTTACGGGAAAGCTTCGGTCTTCTCGCAGCTTTTTCTTTCTTTGCTTTTTCTCTCCACGTGATCCACCTGTGGTTCCACAGGTCAAGGCGAAGTTTCAAACATGACCGCCATGCAAAAGCTTCTGCAGCTGCCGGTGAACGCGGTGAACATGGTGAAGACCGTGCAAAGTCAGGTCCAAGGCCAGGAGGAGGACAAGAGCCCCGTGCTGACTCCCGATAGTGGGCAGCAGGCTTGGTACAGCGCCCTCCAGCCTGATGAACTGCGCCACCTCCGATCTGGAGGCACAGGTGGAGGAGGAGACCAGGAAGAACGAGCCCCACTGGAGGAAGGTGGTGGAGGTGGAAGTGGTGGCAGCAGTTTCCAAACTCAACCGCTGCGGTAGGATGATCCAGAACACATCAGTGATAGAGTTAAATATGAGAGTATTTAGCTGCTTCTCTTCCAGGGCAGAGTTCAGTGATTGCAACTGGAGAACAATCTTAAAATGTTAAAAATGGGCTAACAGTGTGTAAATGTGAGCGTTAGCAGCCCGATCCAGTCTTTTTTCTTTTGTGAAATACTTTGTTTGCCTCCTGTTGCTTAGACGCCCCGTAGAACAAATGGCACGGGCTTTACAGCAAGGCATTCGTCTACTGGTTAAGCATGGAGGGAAGCTTTTTCCAGGAACACCCATGGAAAATTAATCGATTTAGCCGAACTGATCTTAATGTCACCTGACCGTTTTGACGGACTCAAATACTTCTCCATGCTCGCCCATTTATCTGGCTGAGCAGTAATCCCAGCTTCATGTTCTTTAAAGATCTGATCTTTAATGTTTGTGTAATATATCATATACGTATGTCACCGTTTTTGCTTATGTCACCGTTTTTGCATTCATAAGCTTTTGGCTCTTGTCTATACATATAGACACATTTACATATTTGGTTTTCTTTTACTCTCCTTACAATCCAACAACCTGCCAGGGATTGCAGATGAAGACTAGCCTGTGTGGCTAAATGTGGCATATTTAAAGCCTGTATATGACTGTTATGCAGTGCCACTCTAAATAGAAATAAGTAAACATGCAGTACTGTGGAAAAGTGTTGAGCCACTGAAAAATGGCGATAGGTGCAGCAATTTATAGAAACGTGCAGACATGCATGGAAATACAGTTTCTGATGATGCTTTGACAAACATTAGATGGGTCAGTTGAAGGACCAGATGTATCTCTCGGGTCATTATTAGCTCTTTGTGGCATTTTTGTCCTATTTCTTAAGAACATCACTTCAGCTGCTATAAATAGTTGTTTCCTCAATTTTTGTAAAGACAGAAAGCACACCGTACCAAAAAACACCAAGTTTTAAGCTACTAGTTCTTTGGAAATCACCATGTGAGTGCACAAATACTATTTTATGTCTGTCAAACTGTGTTTCCTTTGGCATTTTTCATAGATTAGACTAAAGTAATATGAAGTGCCTAAAGATACAACTTCAAATGCGTTATTTTCTAATTTGTCTGGTATATGCAGACAAACACTGGTTCATCCCTGGTGCCTTTTTTTATGCTCAAATGATTGAGCGTTAAGTGGCTTAACAAACAAAATCATGTCTCTGAAAATGGTCAGGTACAAGGACTGGACTAAAAATGTGTGGAAAAGCACCTAATGCCCAAAGAAAAACTCAGAAGAAAGTCTGGAGAACTGCTGCTAAAAAAACACTTTAAAGTATTACAAGAAAGTCGGGCTCCTTCGACACAAAACATAAACAACTTTTGCACAGTATTGTAAACAGCAGCAGAAAAAGTTTACTGCATATTCTGAGATACGTAGTACGTAGAATAAATAGACTCTGGGTCTGCTTCTGAAAATTGGCATCATTATCATCAATCTGCCGGCTGTTTTCTCCACTAATGGCCTTGTCTAATGGCCTCAAATCAGAAGATATTCAGTTTACAAAAACATAAAATAGAGATGAGTAGAAATTGCTTGACCTGGAAAAGCCGGAAACTGAAAATATCTAAAGGAATTAATTATTAAGATAGTTACTCATTAATTTCCTTTTGATGCGCTAACGAAATAAAAGCGTACTACCTGGGTTCAAGTCTACAAGAATCATCAGGGAGCATTTCATGGACATATGCAACATGTGCAGTGGGGTTTAGAATAGAATTGGCTTCAAAAAGATGGGGGCTGCTATTGCATGTCGTGGTGCCCTGAGGACCTGATCAGTATAAAAAGAACCTGATCGGTATAAAAGCAAATGGATTTAATAAAGAAATCAGAAAAAGGAGTGTTTATTGGAATTAGACTGAGTGTATGAATTGAAGGCCATGGAGCTACTATAAGTACTTAGACTGCAAACCACTAAAATGTAAAGTCAGTGCAGTGCTCTTCAGAAGCTGCTTTTTCTTCAAGGGAGACGTAATTATACTTTCAGATTTTTATTGGGTCATACCTACCAGCTACAGCAGTTTCTTTTAATTTTACAAGACTGGAGCGGCGCAGAAATTCACTTCTGGTTGGCTTTAAGAGGCAAATTCTGCATCTGTCACTGTGAAAAAAACAAGACGCGGCTCTGCTAAGAGAGCCGGCTTATGTAAAACAGCTGCTTATAAATTCAAGCTGCAACTCCTCAATCTTTCACTCGCCGCTGATACATGCAAATACATTTTCATATCTTTTGCTTTTGCCGTTATTGCACCCTGTTCTTGATGAACAAACTGACATTACACTTAAAAGTGTGTCGTTATACACATTAAACACTGGCCGAAACCCCATGGAGACTTTCCAGAAGGAGGAGTCTCGCTGATCTCTTGGCGATGGTGGCAGGTAACCTGACCACCCGTGTGCTGTGTTGTACCACACTGGGCTAAATAATTCAGCGCTAGTTTGTAAATTCATCTGTTGTTCAGCAGGACAGGGTTTCTAGAGAAATGAGAAACCTAGTGCTGGCATTGAATTACTGCAGCTCCTTTGAGCTGAAGCTGGGACGTATAAAACCAGTTAGAGGTTTATTTGTCCTGTAGTTTCTTAAAATAGTCTTTTAATTTCAAGATAATACACAGAAATTGCTCATACAGTTGGGCCAAACATTTGTTATATAGCACTATGAATACTTTAATATGAACACATTCAATGTTTGGCTACAGCAAATGTAATGAATGGTGCAGGTTCAGTTTTAATTAGATCTTCTAAAGGTTTGTTTGTCATCAAACAGGCCACATTAATCCCTGTCACTTTATTAATTAGTTAGGCTGATCGGGGGGGGGGGGGGGGGAAAAAAAAAGGGGGGGAAAAAAGGGGGGGGGGGGGGGGGTTTTTTTTTGGTGGGTGTTTTATTTTTTTTTTGTTTTTTT
>VURO01029671.1:44427-58508 GCA_015108175.1 Pelvicachromis taeniatus | reverse complement strand
GTGAAACATGTACCCTTAGGCCCCCTCCTCGATTCAGAGATGGTCTTTCCCTTTTCATGTAAATGGCCTCCTTGACTCCCCGCTCAAACCAGCGTTCCTCCCTGTCCAGGATGTGTACATCCTCATCATTGAACGAGTGTCCACTGGCCTGTAGGTGTAAATAGACTGCAGAGTCCTGGCCTGATGAGGTAGCTCTTCTGTGTTGTGTCATCCACTTTGACAGAGGTTGTTTGGTTTCCCCGATGTATAAATTATGGCAATCCTCCTGGCACTTAACAGCGTACATTATATTACTCTGTTTGTGTTGAGGGACCCAATCCTTGGGGTGGATCAATTCTTTTTAAAAGCCACAGAGTGTTTAGAAAAAATGCATCTCAACTGTTCTGATACTCCTGACACATATGGGATCACTACAGGTTTTTGCTTAGCAGTTGTCCTTCTCTTCTGGATTGGCTGGAGCTTTCTTTAGGTGCCTTCTCAGCTTTGACAAATGTCCAGCTGGGATAACCACATTTACTCAGGGCCTTCTTGATGTGATGTTCTTCTGCTTCCCTGACTGCTGTGTCTGTGGGAACGGTGTTTTCTCTATGTTGTGACGTCCTGATGACACCCAGTTTATGCTCAAATGTACTGTTTATAAGGTTGGGGAAAACCTGCAGTCAGCTGAGACTGAAGAAGTCACTTGGATGAGTGACGAAACGTTTCTCCCATTGAAAATGCTACGTCCAGATAAACAGAATCAACTTTTTGGGATTTACCTACCTGGATGATTGAGCATGCATCAAGAGGTTAAGATTTACTTTTCCAGTGAGATATCTCTGCTTAAACTACTTGGTTGGTTCCCACAGGATGAATCTGAATGACTGTGTTGTTCTGGTTTTTCTTTTCAGCATAACTATGAGGTTAACCTTCACTTGTTTTCCATTTCTGACATTTAGACAAACTGATAACTGATTTGAAATCACATTCATACCTACCACAGGATAAAGGATAAGGACTTTGATACTCTATGAAGCCTTCATTTAGACTCTAGACATTTAGACTTTAGACAAATTTGCACTGTCGTGAAATCAAAATTTTCACTTAAAAAAAACACACAAATTTCCCCCAAACAACATTGAAAATTTGTCCAAAAACAAATTGCAATAATGCTGTCATTCAGATTCAGTGTTCTATTTTCTTTTTTTTAGTAAAGTTGGCAAGAGTCTGTAGCCATGACTGCACAAAAGCATACAAAAAATACTACTCTTTGACTTACTATATGTTTAAATGTACATTGTTGTCGCATTTCTGTGATTCATTTGCTTAAAAACACAATTATCGACAGTCCACAGTTATTGTGACAAACCTGTTTGCACCATGCCCTAACTGTTGGCATGGTAAACCACATATGTGCCCTAATGTGTGTTCTGATAGCACTTGATAACTGTACATAAGGTACAAAGTCTGCCATCAGACGCTTTTATAGCTGGTGGATGTTTTTTGAGGAGCTAGAGGAGGTCATCGACTAATTGGGAGGTTAGTGTTTCGAACCCTGCCTGCTTCAGTATGCTTAAGTATCCTTGGGCACGATACTGAACCCTGACTTGCTCCCAATGCATTCATTGTAGTCTAAATGTTAGATAGAAAGCACTTAGGCATAGGAAATATTGCTTGTATCAATGTGTTTGTGAATGGGTGATTGAGACATGTATAAAACAGTTGGTATTTTGTTTTATATGCCAGTTTGAGTCCTCAGTTAAAGCAAAAAGGAGAATAAAAGAACCAGTGCATTTACCATTTTGAGACATGCCTTTTAATATTTTTCTCTATTTTGTTTACTTATATAGACAAAAAGGTTTTTCCCTCATCAAAGTAAGTAGATGTGGAGGTTTCAAATGTTCACTTGTTTTAGCCAAAGGCTGTGATTCATTTTCATTATTTTAAAGGGTAAAATGAGCCACTGGGACCTTCCTTTTCTGCTGTAAATCAGCATTAGGCTCACTCTTTCGTATACCAGTATTTTTGGCATATTTGCAGTATCTATTCATTTATTTTCTTGTTTGTTTTGACCAAAATAAAAGAAAAAATCCCAGCAAGAGTTCTGCACTTGCATCCAAAAATAATCCTTGCTGTGGTGGCTTAATTTGACAGTCTTTCATGAGTGCAGGTTTTTGAAGTGTGTGACAGAGTGAACTATATTATTCGCGATGCAGTGCAATTATTAACACTTTGATGCTTGGCGGAGCAAACAGCAGAGGCTTTTCTTAGCACACAGACACACAAACGCCTGCGCGCACACACTTTAAACTCAGGGCCGAGTCGTGATAAACTGACTGCATTCTGCAGCAGCCACCTCCTCACAGACTGCAAGCCTCCATTCACTGCTGTCACATGACCAAAACAGATGAATTATATCGTGCACCCTAGCAGCCTCCCACTCTCACAGCAGAGTAAGTAAAAGTTCTGCCTGCAGTTTGACTATTTTCTTTAGGAAGTCATTTGTAGCACTGGTCAGAGTCTGATTTGAATAACATGCACAGTCTTAGGAGATACATTCACACTGCACAGGAAGATGACAAATTAATCACAACATTGTTTTAAAATCATTCCCTTGTTGAATCTTTTGGGCTCTTCTGGCTCTCATCAAGCCTGTTTTGATTCATTTACCTGTAACAGATAATCGAAAATGTTTAAATTTGTTACCCATGACCTATTTTTGTCAACTGACCTGTTTACATTGTCACTTTGGACATTAAGCATGTGCCTCAAAGCTTCTGCAGCACTTCTGTTAGGCATGGTTCACGACAAAACATTTAAAACTACAATAAAATGTACAATGAAAACACAGGAAGCTCCATTATCCTTCTTACACCAATGGGCCAATTTCTTACTTTTAATTAAAAAACTATGAAAAGTTGTTGGAGAAGTAGACTGACACATTTCTGGTAGGATAGGATATACTTTATTATGGTTAAAAATATCACAGTTGCACATATAAATTTATGGCTCAATCACTTGAAGGTTAATGCCAACACCCTCATAAGGCTAAAATTTAAAGTTATGAATTATAAATCTCCATCCCCCAGTCCATCCATTTTCTTAACTGCTTCTCTAGCTCAGGATCATGTGACTTTGGAGCCTATCCCAGCTGTCTTAGGGCATGAGGCAGGGTGTACCCTTGACAGGTCCCCAATGTCTAATGACTGAGAGACTATATAAACCAAGGCGATCCAATATCTTAATAGGTTTAATTATAATCTGAAGGAAAATGTTTTGATTTTCTTTTTTTTTTTTTTTAAATTCAAAGCATTTTGGGCACAACTTCCCTTACGGAGAAGAGGACAAGATCTGAGGAAGTTACAGCTCTAGCAACATTTGCAGTATTGCTTCACCAATGTATTTTGACTTGTAACTCAAATGCAGAGCACCCAGGGATTTATTTCCTTATACAGATCTGCCAATGAGGCACCAACAAGGACGGGATGAGTCTATGATTGTGCGGTTTGCTGTTCCTGGCAACAAGGAGCTCTAGTGAAAACTTCGTTGGCACTTTTGCCAAAAGCTGGAAAAGTACAACCGAGGAGTGGTGTTTTCCAATTGTGGCCATAAGATATGAGCAATACATATAACTGCATATCAGTAATATGTATGCTTTTACTGTAGTAATCACTGAATGTCTGTTGATTTAACTTATTAAATCGTAGGGTCTCACATATAGGTGATCCTCCACAGAGTGTGCCTCCTATTGCAGCTGGGATAGGCTCCAGTCACCTCAACTCTGAACTGGAGAGGGATGAATGGATCTGACATATCAATTACAGAAATTTAATGATGTCTTTTAAAAGCTCATACAGCCAATAATATAGTTAAACTTTGGTAGAAGCTGCATATTGCAACCTGCATGTTGTAGTGATATAAATAAAGAAAGAAATTTTACATTTGCATGTCACAGAAGGTATTAGCCAAATTCAAAGGCCCACACTATAATATAATATAGATCCCTTTATTTTTCAGTTATACTTCAATTAAAAGAGAAGTTCTAAGAAATACTCTGAATGGCAGCAGTAAGGCTGTTTGTGTGAGGGGAAACCCCAGTTTTGTCACATCTGAACCTCCCATCTTTCGCCTGTTCTAAAACAAGTGTGTAGTCATTCATTTATCAGAGACTCTGGACTCGGTTGTTAGAGTCGATGATGATCCCATGTGGTAATACTGTCAGATGCAACAAAGGCTCTCTGGGAAACCGGGAAATCACTTAACTTCATTTTATTGCATTCTTTGTTGCCTTGGAACCTCGCTGGGGGAAATGTGCAGTGATTGAATCACTCCACCCACCACGAACTGAACTCCACCCTTCATTGCCCATACGACCAAATGACAAGACCCTGATTCCTAATGGAAAGTCTGTCTGCTGGGAGAGTTGTCCTGTTTGGTGGTTTTAGAGTAGTTCACACTTTTCCTTTTGCACTAAGTAGGGTCACATTTAAAGAAACTTACTGTATGGGTGTAACTGATTTCACAATTAGATATCAAAACATTTCAGAAGCTGCTTTTATTGAATCATGTTGTTATTGTGGGTAATTAAACAGCTGGCTGAGGTGCAGAAATTGAATAATGCCTACTTGGCTAACACTGCCAAATTTATATCTATGCACACTGTCACTATTATAAGAAAATAAGAGTTACAAGTTGCTTTAAAGTGGTTATGATTGAGGCTATTATAGACAACTCCTCAAAGTTGTCTTTTTGGAATGAAAATATGTCTATAAGTCTTTTTGTATCTTAATTATTGGGAAGCAGCGAAACGGATGCTAAGGTTGCTTGAAAATGCCATCCGTCAGTATTTCAGAATTCAATTAGCCTGGTGTCTTTATCTTGACACTTGCAGCAGTTGTTCCTGTCTATACTGTTGTGTTGTCTTATTGAAACTAGTGTTTGCAGGTTCTCCTACAGGCAGGTTTGGTGGAAACTGTCAGTGCCATTTATGTGTGTTTGTTTTGCAGCTGGGTGGAGATGTCAGCTTAGATCTACTCAGACTGCTTCTCATGTGTGAGCTGGCCGCTCTGT
This sequence comes from Pelvicachromis taeniatus, assembly GCA_015108175.1. Lineage (NCBI taxonomy): Eukaryota > Metazoa > Chordata > Actinopteri > Cichliformes > Cichlidae > Pelvicachromis > Pelvicachromis taeniatus. The sequence goes on along the minus strand of VURO01029671.1, from coordinate 53,459 downwards.
TGTTTCTGACAGCAATGATGGATGAGCAAAGCTGGAGAACAAAACACTGTTATACAGTAGTCTGTATGCAGATACAAAGCACAGCTGTTAGAAAATAATATACAATAAAACAATAAAAATATACATACTGGTGATAATACAGTAGAGGTGTTTTTAAATGATATACTTTGCCAAGTCGAAATTAGTTGGAATTTCGTGTCAACCACACATGGCTCTTGGATGAAAAGTAAAGAAAGCACTCAATGTGCAACAGGTGCAACAGGTGACGGAGGCAAGTATGCTAGCAGAGCTTATTGCAAAGCCAAAAATATTATTATGTCCAGATGCAGCAAACGTTAATAAAATATAATACACATTAAAAATTGTAAATATCACAGTATCAGATGATAGAAACAAAAGAAGAACTTATTACAAAATGTTTGAGCACTGTTGGCTTTGCTAACCAACAGGTCAGCATTTGCGTGTGCAGTATTAAGCTAATTAGGAATTATTAGCATGCTAACAAGCTAAACTAAGCTAAAGTAAATGTGGTAATAATCAAACTTGACAAATGTCCTACGCAAAGATATTATAGTTCACCAAAAAAAAATTAAAACCAGGTGTGAAAAACATTTATATTAACTAAAATGAAAATAGACGTCAATTGTGTCCACCCAGTGTTGGGTTTTTATTGTTCATTACAATAATATAATAAACAATATAAAATAAAAAGTTATTATTATTATTTTATCTTTAAATTATATTTAAAAAAGGAGAATCTTTATTATAATAAAAAAAAATGATATCAGTGATAAAAGTAATAACAACTGAATTTAAAACTAGCTTTAGCTTGGGTCCTGTAAGCTAAATCCCAACACCCCAAATCTTTATTTGGTTTCTCTTTAGTAAAAGAATCTAAAAGCCTGAAATGGAAAATGAAATTAAAACAGCCAAAGTACAACTTTGCTTGAACAAAATAAAATAGCTAAAGTTTTTATATTCAAAGAACAAAATAATAGAAGAAGGCGAGAAGACATTCTCTGCTGTGGTATAAAATCTTGTGGTTTAATAGCAAAAAACAACATTAAAGTTTGTATAGAGTCAACTGGGAAAAGATGACAATAGTTTTATAATTTTATGTTTACATTTTCTGGCCAAGTACAAATATTATAAATTTTTTATTTTTTTTTAATTGATAATACTTAACAACATAGTTTACTTAATTTGGTCATCGTTTTGTTGATTTAGCATGGTAATCATTTGTTCTTTAAACTGTGACATCATAAATCAGGATGCTTATAAAATAAGCTAAGTACCTGTGTGAAACCAAAGAACAATGATAAATCCTTAGAAAATGCTGAAGAAATAATATAATTTATCAAACAAGCTGCTGATTAATTAACTAATCAGCTGGCTGGCCCATCATTTGGCCAATAAAATCACTAGACTGTTTATTTAAATAATAAACAACTGTATATGGGGGATAGGTTAATTGAAAACTCTAAATTGCCCATAGGTGTGAATGCGAGAGTGACTGTGAGTGCGACTGGTTGTCTGTCTATGTGTGTTAGCCCTGCGACAGACTGGCGACCTGTCCAGGGTGTACCCCGCCTCTCGCCCCCCGCGACCCTGAAAGGGACAAGCGGCTGAGAATGGATGGATGGATGGATGGACAACTTTATATGATATTGATATATATAGATTCTGTTCTATTTTATGTATTGTTCTACTTTGCCGCATCCAAAATATTTCTAACACTCACTTCTACCCATTTATCGACAGTCTGTGTTTGAGAAGTCATTTTGTTTTAGCGATTATGTCACTTTCCAGTTATCTAATTTCCTACTTCAAAGAGAATAATTTTGTAGTCTTTGATCAATTTTGAGCTTTAAATGGTAAAAGTACAACATATCTGTACTTCTTGTTTGAGGCTTCTGCATTCTGTGTGTTTTGTGGTTTCCATGCTGTGAAATAAATTTCTATAATGTTTTCTTTCCCACAGACATGACGACTTGAAAGAGATGCTGGACAGCAACAAAGACTCCCTGAAGCTAGAGGCAATGAAGCGGATTGTAGCTGTGAGTATAAATCAAATAGACACAATGGGAAATTGGGATCACATCAAGGGTGAGCCATGAAGTTTATTATCATGCTTTAAAAAATGTCATGGATAATACTGTTGTAAAAAGCTATTTCAGAATAGAGAACAGAATAGAATAGCCCTTTATTGTCATGTGGGTGCTCCACACCAAGTGTGTCATAATAGAATATAAATAGTAGACAGCACCAATAAATAGCAAACAGGAGAAAAACATGTAATCAAGAGGGATATATACAAAACTAAAGAAATATATAAAGAGAAAGTCAATTTTACTGTGGACTATAAACAAAAGATCCACATAGCCGCCATGATGTCTGTCATTGTTTAAAGAAGTCTTATTTTGAAGCCTTGAGGTGAGTTGAGTGTCTTTGCAGTCTCCATCTTGGCATCTTCAGTTGGGACATGATTAGCAACAGGTATAGCTAACTGTGAAACCAGCTAATGACATCTGATTAGCCAGTGAGCATACCCATAATCCTCCTTTCTGACTCTAATAATGACTATGAATGAATTTGTCACTGATGCTTGCTTTGACCTTCAGCAGGTCAACTTGACTATGTCTACATGCCTAAATGTACTGAGCTATTGTCATGTGATTGACTGATTACATATTTGCATTAACGAGCTGTTGAACAGTTAACTCGTTGGCCTAACGAAGTGGCCAGTGAGTGTAGATTCACATAAAAACCTACAAATCTTTATTTTATTTTTTTAATCTAAAGTCATTGGCTAGCTGGAACATTAACTTTTAATTAACATTAACAGTTGCAGAAAGGAACAGAGTTGCGCCCCCCCCCCCTTGAGATTTCACTGATCAGCAGGTAACACAGGTGCACAAGGTCAAACCTTTAAATGCAAAACACATAATGCGTCAGGTTTTACTTATTCTGAGACTAAGAAAAGGCCAGAAACATGTTCTCTATACCAACCCTCATGGTATTATTGTCAACATGCAGTCATTTTAAGAAACTTTATGCTTTCAGCCATAAGACAAAGGCAGCCTCCAATGATTTAACTACTATGATAAGAGATGCAAACTGTGCAGTCAGCTGTTAAATATTCATACTCTGTCAGATTTCTACTTCTGAGGCTCCACACTCATCTTTTCATTCATCATTCCTGCCGGGCCGAGAGCATGAAGAAAGAGCATCAAAAGACAAAATAAAACATTTAAAAACTGTGTTTTTTCTTGCCAATGATGGAAATGCTTGAAAAATGCCGTCTTGTGAAATCTGTATTATGCTTTTGGATGCGTCTTTTCTCTGCAGATGATTGCCCGAGGTAAAAATGCATCAGATCTCTTCCCTGCTGTGGTGAAAAACGTGGCTTGTAAAAACATAGAGGTTGGTAATGAACCTAGTCTCATGTTGCTTCATGTGCTACAGGCTCTGCAGTCTTTATTTTCCCTCTTATTATCTTATCACATTTTCCAAACCTATGTGGAGTGCAGTCTCACATAAACAAAACTGCAATTTCCTTCTCCACTTTTGCATGTTTTTAATAACTGTGCCTTACTGGACTCATCTCAGTGAAAAATAATTAAGCTAATCTATATAGGTTGGATGAACTTGTTAAAATTGAAATGATTACATTTGTTTCTTCCTCTTTCCCTCTTACTGTTCCTCTTTCCAGGTGAAGAAGCTGGTCTATGTTTACTTGGTGCGGTACGCTGAGGAGCAGCAAGATCTTGCTCTGCTTTCAATTTCCACGTTTCAGCGAGGTCTGAAGGTACAGCAGTTTACATATGTGACACTTTTTCAGATTTGAGAATATTCTAAACCATTTGTGTCATACATATCCTGTAGTTTTGGTCAGGGGAATACTGGCATACTGGCAACATATGTTAACTGGTTGGTTAAGGATTTAACATCCTAAATCATATGCTTTTTCGAAAAATGTGTGTGTAGTAAACCATATATCAAAGCTGGCTGTGCTAACTGCTGTCTCATCACCGCTTCTAGAAATGCTCTTGTGAAATTAAAATCTCAAAAAAACAATAGATGAAAACATCTATTCTCCACTGAAAACAAAATGACAGGAAAAAAAGAGGTGAGCACATGCTACATGGCTGAGAGCGGCCCGTCTGGATTTGAATCTTCCTCACTCCTTCTGGTCTCCTGCCACTCTTCACTGTACCCTATTGAATAAAGCCAGAAAAAGGCCAAATAAAGAACTAGCACATATTTGTGTCATGGTCCTGGGTCTGTGACCCAGCGTTTTGAGTTATGGTTATTTTTTATGTACTGTTTCTGATCCCCTGCCCTCATGTGTTCTCTGTGCTCCCTTTGTTTTGGTGTTCAGTCATCCCCACCGTTGTGTTCCCCTACCGCTGCTGTCTGTGTTTTGGGTTTTATTCTGTTAATGATTTATGCTGTGATTTTCTAGTGTGCAGTTTTGATTATTATTTTCCCATGTTTTCGGTTAGTGTGGTTAGTCCTTGTGTTGCTCTTCCCTGCCTGTGTCCCCTCTGTTTTTCCCGTGTAGTCTAGTCCCAGTGTTTTCCGAGTCTGTCCCTGTGCTTTTGTATTTCCTGTTTTATTTTGTAGGTCATGTCTCATGTCAATGTCTTCAGTTTTGCTTCCTTGTTCTCGTCAGCCCTGATGTCTCCCAGCTGTGTTCACCTCCTGCCTCGCATTCCCCTCATTATGTCCTGTGTACTTAAGTCCTGTGTTTTCTGTGTTCTTTGTTGTGTGGTTACGTCTCTTCCCCACGCTGTGTGTTACCTCCGTGTTTCTGTGGATTTATGGTCTCATGCTCAAGATTATTTTGTATTGCCTTTTTCCCCTCGTGCCTCCCCGTGGACTATTTTCCGTTTTTCCGTTCCCGATGGTTAAGGACAAATGCAATCACATGGCAGGATGCTGTAAACTGACCAAACTTCAGTCAGGAGAACAACTGAGATCATCCATCCACAATACCAGGTAAGTCATTAATGTACTACTGCATGGGCTGGGCTGTAGTTACATTGTAAGGTTTTAAACACTGAGCTTTAAAATGAACAGCAGTACTAAAAACCGAGAGAGGCTGAGAGTGATCACTAACTAGATTTAGGGGCTTGTTCAGATTAAATAGAACAAGATATAAAGCATTAAAACATGTTAAAAACACAACAGCCTTAATAAATGCAGAGTAGTTTGGACCCGGAACTACTGAAAGGCCTGTCGCAAACGCTGGTCCAGGCATCCATATTCTCTTCAGGATGAGATTTGATTACTTTGGCTGCTATTTCTGTTTATAGTCAAATGTCCAGAAACTAACTCCTATTCAGCAGTGTTCAATTTGTTAACTTGCTAAGATGGTAAGCCTTGTGCAGTTATGTCAGACAACTCAGGTTTGATTGATTTATTGCTACAGATTGCTCTTACAATTTGGTATTTAGACACCATCATCGCCCCACTTTAAATATGTTACATATATACACCCTATGGAGACTTTATTAGCTACACCTGCTAGACTGCTTGTTAATGCAAATAACAAATCAAATACTCACGCCACAGTAAATCAATGACTGCTTGTAGAAAAGGACAACCTTCTGAAGTTTAAACTGAGCATCAGAGATGGAAGAAAAGTGATTTAAGGGACTTAGATTATGGCACGGTTGTTGGTGCCAGATGGGCTGGTGTTAGTATTTCAGAAACTGCCGATCTACTGGGATTTTCCAAAACAACCATCCCTGAGGTTTACTGAACCATGATCTTAAAATACCCACTGAGCTGCTCTGGCTGAAAATGCCTTGTTGATGTCAGGGGTTTAAGGAGAAGGCATGGGTGCTTTGAGGTGACTGAACAGAAACTGTTTGGCACACTTTGGGCCCCTCAGTACCAAGCATGCGTGATTTAAACATTACAGTCTACTTGAGTTTTGTTGCTGTCCATGTTCGTCCTTTATGGGGTGGCTGTAGCTCAGGTGGTAGAGCGGGTCACCAACTTACCGGAAGGTCGGTGGATCGATCCCAGGCTCCTCCAGTCTACATCACCATGTTTGCCTACTGGTGATGGTCCGGTAGCGCCAGTGTCTGACAGCCTCGCCTCTATCAGTGCGCCCCAGGGCAGCTGTGGCTACAATGTAGCTTGCCATCACCAATGGGTGAATGACTGATTGTAGTGTAAAGCGCTTTGGGGTCCTTAGGGACTAAATAAAGTGCTATACAAATGCAGGCCATTTACCATTTTAATGTATGCTTCCAACAGGATAAAGTGGTACATCACAAAGTTTAAATCATCTCAAACTAGTTGATTGAACATGGAAGCAGCACTTAAATTTGCCTCAACAGTCATCACATCTCAATCCAGTAGAACAGGGGTGGGGAACTCCAGGCCTCAAGGGCCGGTGTCCTGCAGGTTTTAGATATCACCCTGGGTCAACATTCCTGAATCAAATGATTTGTTCATTATCATTTAGCAATTTAAATCAGCTGTGTTGGGTCAAGGACACATCTAAAACCGGGCCATGAGGCCTTGAGTTCCCCCACCTCTGCAACACAGCATGTGGTGGAATGGGAGAATTGCATCATGGATGAACAGCAGACAGTTCAGCAACTGTGTGACACTATCACGCCAATTTAGCTGTCTGAGGAATGTATCCGGACCCTTGAGAATTCATGCCACAAAGAATGAATGCAAATGGAGGTCCAACCTACTACTAGCAATGTTTAATAATGTAGTGCCCAGTGAGTGTAAACGGGGTAGTCTAGAGATGGATGCTGGGGTGTTGCAGGGGTTAAGCAGCAGGCAACAATGCAGCTCCACTGGCAGTTGTTACTGGGAGAGTTGGGGAATTCTGAAGTATAAATTGTGAGGGAGTATTTGGTATATGACATGAGGAGAGGGAGGCATGTTAGCCTTTATGACTCAGTGCAGATTGGATTGCCTGGTCGAACTAGCTCACAAGCTTTGCTCCATTGAAGATACTGTCATTAGCATTTAGCTCAAAGACTGGCTGTACCGCATAAAGATTGTTTCAGCAGACTAATTGGCTGCATCAAGGAAACATAAAAGATGCAATCAAAATGCAAAACCCATACCCGATTCATGTTTGGCTCGCCTTCTACTTGTGTATCAGTGCTCTCTATAATTTTACTACGCTCAGATTGCTCCCCGAAAGCCCCGCTCTAATCACTTCCAGGTGTGCATTGAACAGACCAACTTTCATGTTGAGGATCATCACTGCTGACAAGAATTGGTCCTTCAGCCACAACAAAAAAGGCTAAATATCAGTTTTCAGTGGAAAAGCCTGCACTGTCCGAGCCCAAAGGATGTGCATCCTTTCAGGAGTGTGACTGGAAGCATGTGCCAAGTTCATGCTTTCTACTGTAACGTCCTGAAACATCTGATGGAAAAGTTCAGTGGAAACCACACAACACAATTCTCTATCTCCACAATACTTGTTCCATTTGGTTCCCTGAGACTTTCTTGGCTTACTCCAACATGATATTCATGTTTAAGGTGGAGGCCCAGTGTTGGTTGGATGAGAAGTCTACCTTGAAGGCAGTCGGCTTTAAAGCAGTTACAGTTTTTACTTCAGACAATCTGTGAACATTTTAAATGCACCTCATTCATGATGTGTCTCTCAGGACCACTGATTTGGAATAGCGGCTGTCTTCGTCAGTGCTATACTCTATATATTCAAATTAGTTTCAGCTTGTTTGGATGGATTCACTTACCGCTCCAGACCATCGTATTTCTTCGTGCTGATCTGCAGCAAACCAGCTGCTGTGAAGACTCCACTCTGTGATGACTCGCTGCAATTTTGTCACCTCTGAAATGCTAAAGAGCCTGCTGGCCCCCCACGTCCCCCCAGGGGACTCATAAATCAAAAATATCGGCACATCTATTGACAAAACGGCTCTTCATTTCACAACATTATTTTTTCACCACTTTCCCTTGATAAGAGTCACCAGGGCACAATTCAATCAAAAACACCTCATATAATTCATTTTGTTTTAATTTGAATCCCACCCTTCAGCCTTTCTCAAGGGGAGCCATCTGTTCCTGAATTCGCTTTTCCTCTTTCCTCTGTTTTTCTCTCTGTAACCGAAACGCTGAACAAAAGGCGTACAGCTCTGGCTTTATTTGCACAATCTGCTGACATAAAAAAAAAAGACTGTTGCACTGTGTCAGTCTAAGAAAAGGGCTAGAGGTTAAAACTTGCTCATCAGCTGTGCTAGAGGTTATGCAGCCAGATGTTTCGAGTCTGCGTGGTTATGGTTGAGCGCCTGTCCGATAAATTTAAGATACGAAAATCCCTCTGTTAATCACAAAATACTCCTTATGTGTATTGAACTGTTTTTGCTGTGAGTCAGTACTTCTCTGAGAATTAGCCAACCTGGGCCAAACTGTTTCCATCCCCAGGAACACAGTGTATTGAATCTCCCAAAGCTCCACTGTATCTCAGGAAAATGTAATTCTAGAGGCCTTGTAATGGATTGGGCTGTCTACTTTCTTGTATTGTCTTTTCAAAATCCACCTCAGCAGGCAATACAGCATGTCTACACTGTGTGCAAGCGCTGAAGCAATGTTGTGAAATAAGCCCGTTGTCCTCCCTAAAGTCTGGGGTTCAGAAGCATGAAATGGGACGGTCCTGGGTCGGTGACCCAGTGTTTTGATTTGTTTTATTATTATTAATCTGTGACTTCATCATGGTTTCGATTACTCGTGTTTTGGGTTCTGTTTTGTGTTTCCTAGGTTTTGTTCTGGTGTCCCCGTGTTTACTGTAGCTTTAGTTTTGTCGTCGTGTTTGTACTTGTTCTCCAGTCAGTCGTGTCTCATGTCGCTCCTGTTCCTGTACTCAGGCTGTTTCTCAATTGCAAGTACGCGAGTCCGGACTCGCGTTCTCGGCCAGTCCGTACTACCTCGCGTTCTCGGCAAGACCGGACTGGCCGAGAACGCGAGTACGGACCCGCGATTTGTGCAATTGGAACGCCAGCATACTCGATGATGTCACAGGTCATGTG
>VURO01029671.1:20943-44407 GCA_015108175.1 Pelvicachromis taeniatus | reverse complement strand
CTGATTTGTTTCAGTTATCTGTCCACCTGTTGCCTTTTCCCTTGTTATCCTGAGTGTGCATGTATTGTCTTAGTCCGTTTCTCAATTGCAAGTACGCAAGTACAGACTCGCCGAGAACGCGAATATGGACCCGCGATTTGTGCAACTGGAACGCCAGCATACTCGATGATGTCACAGGTCATGTGAACGTGACCGGGCTGGTCTTGCGAAATGCATGACGGGTTATTTGGCTCCATCAAGTCCACACAAGTCATCACCGATGCATGCTCGATAAATCGGGCGAAGCGAGAACACATCAGCGAACTTTTCGCGTTCTCGGCTTGATGTGTACTTTGAATTGGGACAGTACTTGTCTCCAACTGATGACGTATAATGAGTCCGCGAGAACGCTAGTACACACAAGTACGCATATTGAGACACAGCCTTAGTGTTCCCTCTGTTTGGTGTCTGGTCCGGGTCTCTGTCTGTCGTGTACTTCCTGTTTTATTTTGACAGTCCTGCTCTGTTCTGCCCCTGTTCCCGTCTCATCTGTGTAATTAGTACCAGCTGTTTCCCTTCTATCTCCTGTTTCCCAATTACTCCGTCATGTATTTTAGTCCTCTGCCATCCCTTGCTTGTTGTCGTGTCCTACCCTCATACTCACCTGTGCGCTCCGTTTCAAGCTCTGTTCCGAGCCTAACCAGTTTAATTTTCTGCTTTGACTTATGCCAACAATAAAGCTGAGGACTTTGAGTTTACGATTCGCCTCCTCAAGTTTGCATTTGCGTCCTACTTTCCTGCCTGCTGCACATAGACCATGACATGGAGGACCAATTCTGCCAAAATCTCCAAGCACAGCATGCTAGTATAGTTGTGGGGACCAACTAAATGTGGTTTTAGGGTAAGCGCATAGGGAATGTCAATGAGATGTCCTCACTAAGATATGAAAACGAGTGTGTGTGTGAGTAAATGGCAGCGTTGGTCTTCCACAAAACTAAAGATATAAGACAAAAAAGTTCAACAGCGTAATTTAAAGACCGCAGAGCTCATTTACAGTATAATGAAACCATCAGCATTTTATATGAATCATGGTTAATCAATTTAATTATTAATATCTAAATGCTAAATGTATTTTATCAGCAGAAGGAGGTGAGCACTGTATTTTCCACCGATTTTTCTTGCGTTGTATAAGTATGTAGCCTGAGGCAGAGGATACTGCAAAAATACAAGCTGAGCTAAAAATATTAATGGGCTATTTTGCGTTAAATGCAATTCAGCACACGTACAGACGAACTGAACAGCCGTCTGCAGAGGTTAAAGATCAGGCTTATGATTGGAGAGTCACCAGTTCCCAGACTGACTGGGAAAATGTAGTTAGAGGGAAATAAATTAATAACGTTTCCCACTCCCTCAACGAGCAGCCTCCTCATAAGAGCTCCATCAGAGCTGCTCTGCGCACAACAGAAATCGGAGTGCTGGCTGTGCTGGGAAGCTGTGGGAGACGGCTGAGCCAATGTCCGCCTGATAAAGAAACTCTTGAAACAAACTCGGAGAGATGTTCTTTGAGATTTCATTACACTTATCAGGAAAATGCGATGCGGCCCCCTGAACGCAACGTGTTATAGCAGAGTGGCAGTTTATCAAAAATGTGAAATAGACCACGTCGCCTTTTATTTTTTTCCGTTTTCTCTTCTTAGCCTGCGCCTGATGGCGATTTGTCATTTTGTTTTAAAGAAATAAAGAATTTAAAATCTGTTAAGAGCCAAAAGTTTACTTTTACATCTGCTGTCTGTAAAAATAAACCAAGCTTGAAACTTGTTGACTGCATCGCTAAGTTTTGATTTAGATTATCGCAGATGTGCCTCTCTGGTGAGTGGCTTTCCCATAAGGCTTTGCAATCTTTATGCAAACTGATATCATGGTTTTTTTTTTTTTCCCCCACTTTCCCTCAGCTGATAAATGAATAAGCCTCTCTGCTATCAGCTCCTGCCTCTGAGGTGAGGGGTTACCAGACCTCTGTGTATAAACTGAGCGCATTAAGCCTTTGCATGAGCCTAACTGATGTCTGGGAATTTGATGACATATTGCGCTGATAAAACAGGAAGCAATCAACACACAAACAGCGGCAGTGTTTAAACACATTACCTATGGTTTGTGTGATAATGGAGCGCTGTCACATTTCTCTGGTTGTATGCTTGCTGATACTGAACTGGAGCAGCATGCTGTGTGTTAAAGCGTTGCTGGAGATAAGGCTGCAGGGAAATTCTGTGTTCATCACTTTACAGGAGGGTGAAATAAGATGGTGTCTCACTGTGGCCCTGCTGTTAAGAGCAGTTCTCGGGGAAAAAGGATCTTTAAAAATCTTGCCCCTTCCTTTTGTCTCCCATTTGCAGAAACCGCATTCAGGCTTCACATGTCTGTGAGTTCGTCTCTGCGTTGCGTCCCTCTCTGAGATTTTCTCTTCTCATATTCCTCTTTTGTTCTATCACCACTTGCTCTGATGATGTGATAGCAAGAAACAGCAGGGCTCCTCGTTGCAGCTAAGCTTTTTGGACTAATGATATTCTACAGACTCGCTGTCGTGTTGATAACACTGAGACTGCAGCCTCCCCAAGGACTGGAACAAAAAGACTGCTCCTTTTACATACAGTGCTTCTTTAATTCCTATGTTTCCAGGATGAATAGCATGTATAGACAGCATCACATTTGACTTTGATTGTATTGGCCCTCCTCTTCTCGATCTGTGTTTCATCATTCTGCTGGACTCACGCCTACGCCTGCAACCACACTAAGACTATTTAAACATATTGTAGGTGAGCAGAGGTCTAAGCCTCAGAAGAATATATGAAATGGGAAAACCTCAAAAACATTTTTTTTTTTCACGTGCAAATTCCAATAACTGTTCACAGGGAGCCCGTCGAATGCTTAACCACAGGAATGCATATGTCATAGGAAGAAAATGACACGCGAACGGCTCCAAACGCTGCATGGAACAGCTGCGTGAGAGTGTGTTTTTCTTATTGCTCAGAATGAATTGGCAGACAGCAAGAGGAGGAGATGGAGAATAAGAAAACATTAAAGTAAAGCAGTAAAGCTTTGGTATGCCCCCCCCCCCCCCCCCAGTTTCTACTCGCATTAGCTCGAGCTAAAATATCTTTTGGAAATTAAAAATGAGACGCGATGTGGTCATACCCAGCAAAGCTCTTTGCACGTTTCTGGTGTCTAGAAGTGCACGGCTCTCTGTTTATTTAATTTTATTCATTTATTTTATTGCAGCAGTATTACATCATCTGTAAATGACCTTTAATTTGCAATGCAGATGCAATGATATCAGAGTTTTAAAAAGGGAAAGCTGAAATGATCACAAAAGTTTAAAAAAAATATTATTTAACTTAATTAGGGGATTTTAAATTTTGCAATATGCAATAACTGACATAAAAAATTTTTTAGTTAGATAAATATATAACTATATTATACGGTATTAGCACTCTCAGTAGACAGTCGGTGAAGTCAGCGCAGCACAAAGAGACACAGCCGAACTGGAACCAGAAATGTTTCTGGATTTCTGACCTGTGTGCCGTTATCACCCAGCAGACACTTAGGAGTGAGTTATCACACACTATCAATGACCGGTGTATATAATCCACTGTACAACAGAAAATGTGTACAGTAGATTAAGCAAATTAGATATAACGTCTTAGCACATGTCTTCTAGATGAACTGTGGGCCACTTATATTACTAAAGGTCACTATTCAAAGTCCTTCATCTTCCATACTGAAATGCTTCCGGGCACTTATCTAGGCAGTTCGAAGTGCTCTCGACACTGACTTTAAGTTTTGTCATCTCTATGATTAAAAACTACATCTACAGACCAATGAATGCTATAAAAACTCCCCAATCTCCTAATGTTTGCAGATTTTGTTGTAAATTAAAGTTTAAAAGGCATTTTCCCTCCCTCGAAGAAATCTTTCCATAGATTTAAATTCAGGATTGTTTAGTCGTCATGTGTTCCTCCTATAACATCTCTGGATAGGGTCACTGCAGGTGTATATTTAACTGCTCCTCTTTAGCGGTTTCTGTACTGGGGCCAGGCTGTATGTAAAACACTGCCAGCACCATTTTCTGAGTGCTGCCAAGCGTGGCACTTTGGCTGAAGAGGCTCGGCCTCGTGGGCGACTAATGCGACAGTAATTTAGTAAAGTTGCAGTTAGAATGTTTACAATATCATTGCCACTTAGTCATTGTTATGAGGCTACGCACTAAATTGCTGTAAATGTCAATTTCCAGTTTTGCAAATCTGCCCGTGGCCTGATGGGGGATAAAAAGACTTTGTGCATATAAAAGTACGCACCGTGTTTCTTTCATCCACGGGGCCTGAGGATGTTTGGTTTGACCTCATACTGTGCATTAAAAGCTCCGATATGACAACAATATCATTTTCCTTCAAGATTAAACTGTTGCATAGCAAATTTACACACAGCTCAGCAACAGCTTGGGAGCTTTTGATTAAATGGACAACAAAAAGCCACAGTTCCTACATCATAGTTATTTATGAATACTTTTGAAATGACTGTTTTATTTAAATTATAAATTACCTTCTGGCAAAACTTTCACATCTCATCATTGAAGAAAAAAAAAAAAGAAATCCAAGCAAATGGGCATCATTAGGTCACTAACCCTGCCAGAAAATCCCATCGTCTCATTGGCTGAAACATACTTAAACAGTAATGTATACTTTCTTGGTCACACCTCTGTGCATTTATCTTAGTAAACATTTTAATGGGGCTAAATGTGCAGTTTATTTGGCTTTTGCGTTGGCTTAACTCATGCAAACCATAAACTTTAGGGTCTATTGAACAACTGAAAATTTTAATGAACGTGCCGCTAATTTGCTCGTGCTCTCATTACGCGTACTGCCGTTTTAAATTTTCCTCCTGCTCTGGCAGGACGGGGCGTTGACGGAGCCAGAAGTGAACAACTTTTCTTCCATAAAGCTTGCGGTGAGCTCTGTGTAGTGCGTCGCTTAGTTGACAGCCTGTTGTAAATTTGCTGTCCAAAGTACTAAATAATAACAAATAATGAAATGTGTCAATGTTGGTTTTTATATTTATTTTTATATTTAGTCCTCTAGATTCTTTTCCTTTACTTATATTCAGAGCTTAAAATCTCTGCATAACAGGAGCCGTATGACAACATTTACTGCAGCCCTTTAGTTTGTGCTTTATTATAATGCAAGACCCTACTTTACATGTATTTTTTTTTGCTTTACTGTAAAGTGTTAATTACTTTATGGCACATAAAAACATGATCATCGTGGATGACACAAGAAAAGGCTATTTACTCTCAAATACGACATAAGAAATGTCACTTTAAATGTAGTCGTGTGAAAGCCTACGTGCACCACATGATTCAGTCATGTTAACAGGAATAACGTGAAGTAACTGTGTGACTTCAACAGTCTCTCACGTTGCTGTGAGGAACTCCAGTTCACTGAAGTTTGTGGCTATTTGCTTCTTTCCTGCAGTCCTTCCAAACAACCAACACTTGTTCATTTTTCTTCTGATTTTGCTCTGATGAACTTTAATGTCTAACATGTTAACTGAGGCCTGTGGAGATAATGCACTTGTATTTTTTTCCTTTTTGTTTTCATAATATTTCTGAGCACTGCACAGTCTGAATGCGCGGGGGCGTCCGCTCCTGGGAAGAATGTGGCATTGAGTTAAAACGCACCTGAATGTTCCACACAAGCAAACTGTCCGAACTTCTGCTTTTATAGAGGTAGTCGAGAGTTGTGGAGTTGCTGTTGATCAGTTAATCAAGTACACTTGATTAGCATCCTTAATTCCTATGGAAGCCGTGTGGATGTGCTTAGTTGCTGCCATGCTGCATTAGAGTGCTGTGAAAACTTTTTTCACATAACTGTAAACACACATTTTCACAAACCAATAACACCAGCTGTGAAGTTTAGCGTTTAAAATATAAGTATCACCCTCAACGGCTTTACCAGTGTCTCTTTCATAATAGCAGTGTGGGGGCGATTTGGAACTCAGAGAGTTGTAAAAATTGTGAGTAACCACAGAAAAAATGGAAAGCTCAACTGAGTAAATGTAATTCATTTAGTTTTGTAGTTGTGGTGACAAATTTAGCTTCCGAACGATGCAGCTACCTCTCCTTAATGAAATGAATTATCAGTTAGTGATGAGCAATTAAACTCTTCCCCAAGTGGAGGAGTTTAAGTATCTCGGGGTCTTGTTCACGAGTGACGGGAGAAGGGAGCGGCTGCAGTAATGCGGTTTAGTCACAAGCTGTGGGTAGTGACTGAAAGAACGAGATCACGCATACAAGCGGCGGAAATGGTCTTCCTCCGAAGGGTGGCTGGACTCTTAGAGATGGGGTGAGAAGTTCGGCCATCCAGGAGGGGCTCAGAGTAGAGGCGCTGCTCCTCCACATCGAAAGGAGCCAGTTGAGGGGGTTCGGGCATCTGACAAGGACGCCTCCTGGGTGAGGTGTTCCGGGCATGTCCCACCGAGTGGAGGCCCCGGGGCAGACCCAGGACATGCTGGAGAGATTATATCTCTCGGCTGGCCTGGGAACGCCTTGGTGTTCCCCCGGATGAGCTGGAGGAGGTGGCTGGGGAGAGGGAGGTCTGGGCTTCTCTGCTTGGGCTGCTGCCCCTGCGACCCGGCCCCGGATAAGCGGAAGAAAATGGATGGATGGATGGATGGATAGATGGATGATGAGCAATTACTTTTATATTTTAAAAAATAGCTGCTCAGTGACATTAGAATGTGAATTCAAAATAATAGTACAGTTATATCTATACTTGCCATGTTTTTGTGTAGGTGGACATGGATCCAATGTCAACAACATACATCTTTCCAAAAATAGGACTGGATGGCAGTTTTGAAGGATAAATTTGAAAGACAAGAAGAGGAAGCGAGAGCCAAGAATTAAATGGTGGAAGTTAAAGAACAAAGAATGTTGCACAGATTTCAAAAAGGATCTGAGACAGACTCTGAGTTGAAGGGAAGAGTTACCAGACGACTGGGAAAATACAGCTAAGAAGAGAGTTAAACTGCCAAGAAAATATTCAGTGGTACCTGGACAAAGGAAAGAAGACAAGACACTTGGTGGTGAAATGAGGAAGTACAGGAAAGTATTCAAAGGAAGAAGTTAACAAAGAAAAAGTGGGATAGTAAGATGAAGAAAGTAGACAGGAGTGAGTACTGAGGGACTAACCATACAGCAACGAGAGAGGTGGCAAATAAAAAGTATGTAAGGCTGGACACTTGACTAGGCAGAGAAATCGAGCTGGAAAGATATGCAGCAGGTTAGAGTGGCTAAGGAAAGAGATGGAAATGTACTAACAAGTGGAGCAAGTCTACTGAGAAGGTGGAGGCAATATTTTGAGCAGCTGATGAATGAATAAAATGAGAGAGAAAGGAGGACAGATGGAGAATAGTTAGCAATTCAGAAGTGCAGAGGATTAGTAAGGAGGAAGTGAGAGCAGCTATACAGAGGATGAAGACTGGAAAGGCATCTGATACACTTCTGGAGGTATGGAGATGTCTCAGAGGAAATGGGCTTTTTGACTAGACTGTTTTAACACAGTTTTGGAGGGCTGGAGGATGCCTGAGGAATGGAGAAGTGTATTAGTACTGATTTTCAATAATGAGGGTGATGTGCAGAGCTGCAGCAGCTACAAAGGAATACAGCTGATGAGACATACCATGAAGCTGTGAGAGAGAGTTACTGAAGCCAGCTTAAGAGTAGAGGAGATGGTCAGCAAGCAGCAGTAAGTCTTCATGCTGAAAAAGTATATTACAATTGTGACGTTTGCTTTACGAGAGTTCAATTCAATATTATTTATATAGCACCAAATCACAGCAAACGTTGTCTCTGGGTGCTTTTTATTGTAAAACTAATAAAAAAAGAGTGCTGATGGAGAAGTATAGAGCAAGTCGGAGGGAGCTGCACTGTGTCTTTGAGGATCTAGAGAAAGCAGATGGTAAGATATCGACAGAAGACGTATGGTACTGCAGGAGGAACGAACGACAGAGAAGTAAACACTGGTGAGGTGCGTGGTAGGCGTGACGGAGGCTGAAGGATGAGGTTCGGTTAGTCTCCCTGGACTATGATGTTTGCAGATGACATTGTCATCTATAGTGAGAGTAGGGAGCAGGTGGAAGACAGCCTGGTGAGATGGAGAGAGAAGAAGAATGACAGAATACATGTGTGAGTGACAGAGAGGCACGTCTAGCAGTGAAAAAGCAAGTAGCAGAGTGAAGGACTGACACCATTAGAATGAAGTACATCAGAGGGACAAGTCGAGTGCTTTGGAGGCTCGGATGATTTGGACACATGCAGACGAAGGATATTGGATTTATTTGATAAAGGATGTTGCATAAGAAGCTGCCAGGTAGGAGGGACAAGAGGGAGAACAGAGAGACGATTCATGGATGGTGTGATAGAAGAGGAAGCAAGGGATTGGATGATCTGCTGGTGATCCCTAAAGGCAGCAGGAAGAAGAAGAAGAAGGAGGAGGGCTGTTTCAATGACCCTAAATTTGGTGCAAATGTTCTGCACTTTGTTTTACTGACAGAGATAATGATCAGCAGCTGGCGCATAATTATATAGCAGCATAAGTGTCCAAAATGTACCAACAGCTTTCAGCACTTACTCCCTAGTGAGTCCTCGACGTTGTGGAGTGAACCAGTGGACAGTTCCAACACAGCCAAAGATTATTTCTTTCAATAATTTGATCATGATGTTCTGGGTTGTTGACAGAGGCTGACTGGACAACTATTAGTTGTGGAAATGTCACCACTGGGCTACACGCCACTCGACCACAAGGGTTTTAATTCTCTGGACAGAATATATTTGTGCTCAAGACGCTGGTGCGCTTCACATCAAAGATTTTATGTCAGGCGCAAGATGCACCGTATTTTGACATTACTGTTAATTGAAATAAAGTTTAAATGTATAGCAGATATACAAATGCAAACACATAATAACCACAGATTAGGAATTACATTACAAATACAATCTGCATATCAATTAAAATCGTAGTATGTGTGTATGACGACGTTTGATGTTAAGAATGAAAGATACAATCAAATTTGCAAGGGCCATACCATATAAAATAAGGTTTAACAGTGATTTTAATGAAGACAATGACAAAGCAGGCCTCCTTCAGAGTCCTTCAGATCACTGAAAGAAAACATTTGATTGCCTATTCCGGTCCCTGTGCAATTAAGATTTTAAGTCTTGGAATCAACTGGAAATCCAGTGTAGAGTAATTAAAACTTGGTTAATATGTTCAGTAGAAAAACTCTTTAGAAGTTGGTTCTTCTAAATTGGTTCTTGCATGGACACAAAAAACGACAAATCTATAAGAAACATCCTGTCGTCTGAAAGAATGAATTAACAGGAATGACTCAACCAGCCCTGTTGTAAGACATGTTCATGAAAAACATTGTAGCTCACCTTTATTCTTTATAGACATTGAAGCCATTAAGCCGAGTCAAAGAGGTGATAATATAATTTTAATTAGGAAAAATGGAGAGGCATTCTGGATTTTCCATTTAAAGAGTTTATTTCCCACAGGTATGAATGAGGATTTATCTATTAATGAGTTTGCGTGATTCACTCAATGTTTGTTTTTATATATCTAAAAATGAATCACAGTTCCTGTGATTGTTATGCATAAATTTTAATTTGTATTTTAACTTGTTTGCATTTTAAATGAACCTCTTTTAGATGTACAAGGTGACACCCCTTTCGAATCCGTAATGGTTCAGTCCAGAACCTTTTTAAACTTTAGTTCAACCAATCAGAAAGCGTCATCCCCTTGAATTGCTGATTGGTCAAGCTATTTATGTGTGGATGGGCAATTATCCCTGTTTGGTGCCCGATGAAAACGCGTTGGTTTGTTAATGAAGTTTTCCCCTACTGTTTCAAGTGTTGCTGGAGTTTTCATCTCATTATTTCTTTATCGTTCTCTGAGCACCTGGGAAGTAGGTGAAATTGTGCCAGAAACCTTTGGATATCACCATGGAGCAACAACATCATTTTAACAACACCTCCTCCCCTACCACGACAAACAACGACTTTCAAGCAGCATCCGTCTTCTGTGGTTTCAACCTAACGGAGGTTTGGAGAACTACCCCACTCTTTGGATTAGACATTAATCATGAAATTACCTTACCTTACATCATCATTCTCAAGCCACGATCATTTGGTAATGACGATCCAGCTTTCATATTCACATGGAACAGTGGATATCAACAAATGCTCCTTTCCAATGGCTATTACTATAAAGTACTTGAATGAGGAAGAGAGTAAGATGCAAGATGAAATATTAAAGAAGAACGGCACAAATAAGACCTTAAAAAAGACAAATTCCTAAGAGATGAGAAGATCTATAAGAAGGGATTTATATATCCCTTGACTAAAGACCCAATTTAACCATTAATACTTCCACCATCACTGAACCGAGCCCAACACAACAGAAGGTTTGGTTTAAGGACACACATCCAAGGTAAAGACCCTTCAACAGCTTCAAACAACAACAAAAAACCCTACCCAGTAGAGGTCTAAAGTCAACTCAAGTCAAAGGAATAGATTTAAACTGCCCATCGACCCGACCTCAATATCAGGGAAGAAGTCAGCTGCTGTCAACCTGAGCAGCACTGCACTGACTCCTGCTCAACTAGCACTGCTAGAACTTGGTCTTTCTGTTGTGGCAACACCTTCTGTAAGTCAATTTGAACTCTTTTTAGATTTGCAAAAATCCTTCAAAGATGTAAAACAAAAACTTTGGGGTCTTTCCCACAAGTTTACACTGAAGTAAACAGGACCAGAACTGAACTTCTTTGGCCAATTCAAAGCAGCAGCGATGCCCTCAAATGCAGCTAAAGAAGAGTGTACCTCAGTCTTGAAATGGGGGAACCAATGTTATATACATGTCAAAACCGGCAGAAGCAAAGAAATCTGTGCTTGGTGGTGTTGGTGAAATTGCAGGTGAGCCTCTTTCAAGGTCAAGAGCTCAGCTGTGTCAACATCCACTCAAACTACGACGTCTTCTGCCCTTTTCACCGCAGCCATTTGTAGTGATGGCACACCTCTCTCCACTAGCCTTTCACGCAGGGTTTCCTTTAACTCATCTTAGCGAGCATTGTAAGACACTTCAACATTATAATAGTTAGCAGGGCCGCTTTCTTACATTTTTCTATTTCTCCCCATGAATGCGCTTTTATAAAGTTGTCAAGCAAAAGATCCATTCCCACTCCCCCGCACACGAAACGCAGCAAAACTGCCAACCAGAACAATGTTTACCCGCCAAGCAAAGTGAGAAAAGACACAGAACGAGCCCATGTTATGGCCCGTGTAGGGGTGACCAGACTGCAACATGAAGGCGATCCATCCTCGTCACACCTCACAAAAAGTTGGTACAATTTTACAATGATTTATTTGTGTGTTATTATGTTATTTTACATTTTAACACAGAGAATGAACTGGATGTAACTTCAGGTGGGACTTTATGCCAAAACAACCACATTACAGGTGTTTACAGAGGCGCTTCACAGGTAAAGGTGTGGCTGGTTGGGATGAGCAGAGGATGAATTACCGGCAGTTGCTGCAGATTTGTTGGCTGCGCATGACGGGTACACATCATAAAGGGATGGGTATGGTCAGCAACAATACTCAGGTATTCAGTTGTTCCTCAGTTGGCAATACGGGACCCAAGGTGTCCCAAAAAAATATAACCCACACCATTACCACCACCCTGAACCTTTGGTGGTTGTGTGGGAAAATCCCAGGAGGTTAGCACTTTCTGAAGTACTCAGAAATGCCACAAACAACCAACCAGGTTGCTCGGTTTGAACAAGTCACCTTGACTACATGTACATGTGTAAATCCACTGAGCTGTTACTATGTGTGACCGTGTAGCTCAACTGAACCTACTTATTAAAAGAGTCAACCTCACTACCAAAATAATATGATCTTACATCATCATTGTATCTTTCAGATTTACCTTTTGTGCCACATTCTTATTTAAACTTTGATCGCTAAACCTTTTACATGAATCGATATTTACCTTTTCTTGAGGTCTGAAAAGGAATTGATGGTGTGTTGTCACCGTCTACCGGGGTTTAACCAACCAAAATGATTGTTTCTGCTCCCGGTGCAGCTGTGTTTGTATAACAAAAGTCTGTGCCTGTGATATTGTGTGTGACGGGGGAATGAAAAACAAATGAATGAAAGTACGAAGGATGATTTATTGTCACCCCATCGCTTTTAAATATTTGTCTTGCAATAAAATGAAACATTGGAAAGAGCAGAAATTACATGACTGTGGAAGTTTGGTCTCATCACAGCGTGAGCACGAAGACGTTAAGAATAATTTCACACTATTTCTCAAACTGCCTGTTTTTAACCTCTGGCACAACATTAATTAAAGTAGAACCTGAATAAATAAATGTTTTTTTTCTTCTTCGGTGATTCCTGCAGGGTAGCCGAGTCAGTTCGCTCAGTTGTCACCCAGACATAATGCTTTGATCCCACTTCCCCCTCAAACGAGACATCTTCTGCTCCAGCTGCATGGAGCTCAGGGCTGCGGTGATGGAAAATAAAGAGTGCTGATCCCTCTCAAAGTGCTTTGCTCTGGGTAACCTTGATAGTAGCTGCGAGTGGACCGGAAGGTGGGGAGCGCAGGTAGCTCGAGCGGAGGGGGGGTTCCATTTATCTTGCGGCGCAGTGACGGCAGCAGGATTTATAGGGCTTTGGGTGTCATCCCGTGACAAGGTGCACATTCTTTCCGTGCATTATGGGCCCAGATGATACTAGTTGGAGGCTCCCTGTAAATAACCTCGAGGTTATGTCTTTTATTGAGTTATACATTGTGTTAAATTTATGATTGAGGCCCTATGGAACACACGGTGGTGGGGGAAAATGCGTTCGGCTTGCTGTACCAGTGATAATGTGAAAACAATGCTGCCAAGCCAAGTGTTAGCCACAAACATCTGTGGAACAACAAAAGCAGCGAGATCAGCGGCACACAAGGAGACCGGCAGAAGAAAACTGATGTGAAATATTGCCAGTCATCTTTTGCCAAAATCAAAATTTTGATTATAAGAAGCACAATTTGTGTATCCATGGTTACTTTGCACTTATTTTTGTGTTGATACTGGAGAACATGACGTAAGCAAGGATTACCGAAACACTAAAACCACAAGACAGTGAAAGGGACAAAAACCAAAAGATGAATAAGCTCACATATTAATATAAAAAGAAGACCATTAAATCTCACGCTGCTTGATTATTCATCAGTGCAACATCATAATAATATGGACAGAGATAAAGCATAAAAGTTAGATTTTTTTGGATGTTAGGGAAACATGGTTCTATGTTTTCCATATCACATTTACATAGTTTCAAGCTGTTTCCCCTAAATGTGGCAGGTGTTTATCAGCAGATCGTGCAAAAATTGGACCAGCACTGCGTGACGGCCGTCACGCCTTAAGCCTCCTTCCAGGATTGGTTGCTGAGCCTGCCTTTAGCTTCCTCATCTTTAGGTCCTAATCAATGGTTCTCATGAACGTAACGACTTAACCTGCTTGGCAGTTCATACAAGTCGGCTTCTCCGTTTGCTTTTGTTTCCTTGTGTTACGTGTGTAGTATTCTCTGGTATATTCTATTCTCCAGGCCTGTGGTTTGTAATTTAACCAGCTTAAAATTTAATATGCTATCAATATGCTTATATGTTCACACTTTAGTTTAAAATAGTTTGCTTTTGTCTTACTACAAACTGTCTGCACACTGACAACTGGTCTGATTTAATCTGTTTTGTGTTGCCGGCTTAAACTTGTATTTAAATTGTTAACTGACCGTTGCAGCCACAAAAACCATTCTTCCACTGCATCTACTGGAGCCCGACACTGTTAATTGAAGAATTCAATTATTTCATTGCTAGTGTGGGCTCTCGAGTTGCTGATCTGTGCGCAAAAGCAATCAAAGCATTTCTCCTGGCATATCATGGATTCAGCAGAAAAACAGACAGTTTCACAGCATAACAATTACACAACGAATGAACGCTAATACAAACCCACATTTTAGCAGTCTTGACACTGAGCTCTGGGGCACCTCTGTACAAATTCTCTGATGGAATAAAAAGAGATCTGTTACACGAGCTCCTTTGTTGAGGAAAAAATGACTCATTAGCAGGTCTCGCCGACGCGTTAGCTAAGCACGCCGTAGTATCGACCTCCTGCAATATTTTCTGCAGCTCCTCTTCTCTCCTCTCGCCTCACTAATCCAGTGATGCTGGAAAATACAGCAAACATTTTCTCAGATGGTTTACAAAGGCTGCCTTTGTTGACCAGCCAAGAAAATTTTGGATCGGATCACAAATGCATTTTAAGCACGGCAAATGGATGTATGACATGCTTGTATAGGCCCCGAAGTGCTTACTCAGGCCCGTGCATTCCTAGTGTCAAGGAAATTCTCGCTTCTCGAGAATCTAATGAAGACAGATTTGATAGGAGAATTGATCTTTTAAAGCCCCGAACCTGCACTAGTTGTGAGGAAAATATCAACTGGGTTTTGTCTCACAGTGAGATTTCCACAGTTTGAAAAATGGGACACTTGCTCTGAGAAAATAAGTCTGTGTCCAGCATTAATTTATTGGCAACCTAAGACCTTTACTCATTTTATATTAATTAGGTAGCGGATGTTCTCATTGTGTTTTTACTGTTACCTCTAATTAGTTTCTACTACTGCTCAGCGTAAAATAATAAGCAGCTGTGTTTCTCCATAAATACGGCGTGGCATATAGAGACAAAAAAAGCGAGCAAAAAGAGAAACACCCCAAATTTTGAATTTATTTCCATCGTAATGACGTTGTTGGGAGTGTCAAAGATTTTGTCCAGTTCACTTAGCAGATCGTGCTAAGGACGTTTTTCCAAGGGAACATAAAGAGGGATAAACTGTCTTTTGGCGTGTTGCCTGCGAACAACACGACCTGCCAAACAACCAAACACGTGGAATTTCACAATGTCTTCCCGATACTTAGGAACGCCCTTTCGACACAATCACATGTAAGTGCAGTAAAATAAGTCTTAGATTGTCTCAGCTGTGATTTCCTTTCGCCTCAGTGCAAACTCAGCAAACACACCAGGCGTGTATCTGGAGATTTCAGGGGGGAAACTTCCATCTCAGTTTTATAAGACATTGTTGCAAATCGGATCTGCATTGACCCGACATCCTGAAGACTTGGGTGAGCCGCGCGAGCTGCAATCAATGCGGCCACACCAGATCGACTGTAGTGCCACAGGTCTGTGTATTACTCAGTGAGGGCTCTGATTTATCCCCACAGAAACGCCTTCTTCCTGGCAGCTTTAATTAAGCGCTGAGACAGCCAACAACAACAGGGCAAGGAGTCCCAGTCGGAGATCAAGCAAGATACAGAGCAGCGTCTCAGACAATCCTTTGAAGTTTTTGTCATTAGGCTTGACTTAACGCTGCCACGACAACCACAACGCACGTTGTCATGAGTGCATGTAAAGCCGTCTCCACCGTCCAGCTAATGGCATTCCAACACTAATAACTCCTCTACTTTCAAGATAACAAGAGTCAGATGATTGGCCACGCAGCCTTCCAGTAATATTTCATTACGGACAACCACAGAAGAGATCTCACCTGCTTTAATAACCCTTAATGCCCGCTCTTTGTCTTAATTAAGGCAACAGTTTGCGTCAGTGTCCGTGTTTGTAATGATTCTCTGTTTGCATCTCCACTGGTTACAAACAGCAGGCCTTGCTTTTATAAAAACAACAAAAAAACGGTTTACTCTTTCTGTTCCTCGTAAAAACAGATGTTTAGAGAGTCGCCATCCCTAGCACACTTTGCGACTTTCCTTGATTTAGTACCGGCAATGGCTTTTAAAAGAGACTGGATGAAGTAGGAGGTCGCCAGGAAGTCAGGAACACATCAGTATCCAATTAGACGCTGTTAAAACTGGGAACCCTGCGTGTAGAGTTTGGCAGAGGTAGGGGGCTAAGCCAGTTTTTTTTTTCCTGCTTTCATGTCAAAGGGGGAGTGGAGAGTGAATAATCCCCGCTTTAGCTTGGGGAGTGACAAGCGCTGGCGGTCGACGTGAGCAAAATTCACTTTGGACGCCCGTTGTCTTCGATCACATCAGACTCACACTTGCCATGCTTTTACAGAAATCTTAGAGCCCTTGTTTTGACTTTCCTTTGACACTGAGTTACTTCATGGCAAAAGATCTGCACGCGTCCGCGTTACAGGTATTCTTCATTATGACCATGCATGTCGGTATTATGTCCTAAGACGTAAGTAAGGAGTAAAGTGGAAGATGAGATGAAAACACCAGAGCTGACATTTAGATGTGAGCTCCGCTGAGCTCAGAAAGCTCTTCCCGCTTAATAATCTTCAAACTTTGATGCCTCCTTTTGTCTAAGCACTTTGGCTAATCTCCTCTTTTCCGTGAGATCCCTTTGAACAGTGGTAAACATTTATCTGAGGCAAACTTGTCTTTTAGGCGAGTGATGAGCTTTTGACATCAATTTGTGTTCGTTAGACTGCAGCAGTTCTCCCTCCCCCAGAGATCAATACCTCCGCTCGTCTCTTTCTGGCTGTTCGGCTTTACAAGCTGTAAAGACAGATAAAGTGAAAAGAAAGAGGGAGCGGGAGATTGAAAGGAGAGAGGGAAATAGAAGTGGAGGGAATCACAACAGCCAAGCTGCAGAGTAAATCTGGAATTGGTTTTATTACTGGAGCATGACTTCCTTGATGTTTTCTGCCTGGACTATGTGATGTTTCCAGATCAAGGTTACTGGACTTTCTGTTCTATTGTAATTCTATAAAATAAATGCTCCTGAACAATGTTTCTGACTAACAGGGATTTCTAACTGTGAAAGCAAGCATTTATGAATTGCCAACCTTTGAAAATCAGACTTCTTTTTTTCTTTTCTTTTTTTTCGTCACAGATAAGGAGCTTGTCAGGGGAGGGCGAATCATATATTGTATGATAAGGAATCTTTGGAGAAGATTAGGCCTTTAAATGAAGGGTTCACTACCAAAACATTGAGTGTAATAGAAGTCTCCCGCAGACTGATAAAAGCATTCAACTAGAACCGAGCAAAGACTCGTTTCCGCCTGCGCTATTTATGTATTCAGAGCTTTCGCTCAACTATTTTATCCCACCTTCTTTTTCTTCTTTCTCATCACTGCACACACAGCGTGAGTCTTCCTGAGAGGAGTGAACAATTAAGGGAACAAATTAAGACCATGAGATTTTATGACAGACTTAATAACCTCCATTCTAGTATCAAAAGTTGTTAACACGATGAGAAGGCTGATGAAGACTGATGCCAGATTTGACTGGTTTCAAACATCCATGCTGGTTTTCTCCATCCAGGCAAGAGTTTTAGGGCTGTTTCAAAAGCAGAGGGTTAGTTATTTGTTTCCTACACAGGAAAACAGAAAAATGCTAAATGTCTATGCTTGAACCAATGTTAAGGTGGAGCTGGGGGTGGCTTTTCCAGATTCAAAGCTGATTGTACCCACCAGGCTCAGAAGTAACTGCTTACTCAAGTTGATTAAAAAGAAAAAGAATTTAAAAATTGCTGTGCATACAGCAGATGATTAGGGTAGAAATTTGGGTCAATTTTTAAAATAAAAGACTCAGTGCTGACTAAATGCTCCCCTCAGAGATGCTCCTAATGTAAGACACAGTGTCACAGAGACACACTCAGCAAATTCCTGGGTTAAAGTAGTGAGTTTAAGGTGGTCATGGGTAGAAAATCGATTGGAAGGCAGAAGAGTATCAGAGCGTGGCCGTAAGAAGGCAAGGCCGTGCGAAACGAGTACCAACATGGGAAGAGGAAAATCACAGGAGGAATGTCAGACTACCAATAATGTTTTGGTGTATTTTAAGCTGACTATCTGCAGCATCATTTCCACATTTGTGATTATCAAGACTGAATTACAATCCAGGAATGCCACGCCACAGGACTCAGGTTTAAAGGTAAAAAAAAAAAGCAGTTTTGCATTGCATTGGTGTCAGGGTTCAGCTGTTATTCTCACGCAGCAAAGGCACAATGAATATTTGTGTCAACTCATCCACCCTGACAACTCAGTGTAATGCAACATGTCGTAACAGTCTGCAACATCCATTTTGCCGCCACACCTATCGAGAGCGCCGACCTGAAATGTCATGACAACGGAGAGCTGAGAAAAAATAAAACAAAAATTAATAAGCTGAAGCGTTTCATTTTTATTTGGAGCGATTATGAGTCATTCACGGAGAGAAATGTCATAACTGCATGAGTGGAAACTCAACTCCTGATGAGAGCGCTCTGGCCCACGTCGACTCAAGCACTAGCTTGCAGACCGAGCATTACGCTGACGGCGTACGACTGTGATGGAGGGTTTATGAACTGCACGGCTACATAAAACTGCACTATGTCAAATGCGGCTTGTGTGCAACCCACCGACATGTGCACTGAAGGCACTGCGGCCTGCGTCCCTCCCACTAAGCCTGCTGGGATCGAATCTGGTTTCCCACCATTTCCTCTCCATGTGTTTTACATCATTACGTGAGCAGCAAACAGGGAGGAGACAACTGCTCGTACCTGCAGGGGCTAACCAAAACAGTTGGAGGAGCTTTTATTTTGGAATTTGATATACACCATCTAAAACAAGTGGCCGTGCTTTGAAGGGAACCTGGCGTGAGAGTAAAGCACACAACTGCTTCCAGTTACAGCGATGAGTCATACAAAGGCTTCTTTGCTCAGAATAATTGTATTTTTGAGGATATCACCAATGTTATATGAGGTATTGACTGAAGGTATGTGCTGTTTTTCTTCTCTGAGAGACGGCTACGATGGATGTCCGCCTGCAGCACTTAAGGAATAAAATGACACGTGAAGCTGCAGCGGCAACACTTACAGCTGCTGTAAGATTGAAAATGGAATAGAAATGGGTCTTCAGGTAATCAGACTGAAAAGGCTGTGTCTGCATACTCTCTAATGCTCGACCGCTTGCCAAACTGTTGATCCATCTTCCATATATATATTTTATTTGCCTTCGAGTTTCTCAGCAGGGAGGATCAAAGGGTCCTCGCAAAGCTTTTCAACATCCTCCACGACCGACCCCACACTTTTACCCGATGAAGTAATTGGAAACAGAGTAGTTACAGAGTACTGCGTGGATGCTGTGACTGTCAGCGTGGAGGATTCAGAGATTCACAAAACAAGAAACAAAAAGAACACTGACCCTTGAGTTCAACATCCTGATTAAAGGATGTTTACTTTGGTACATCTTGTAACCAGTATTAACATTTTGGGTTGGGTTTTCATTGCAGCCTAATTTTTTTTTAAAAAGTTGCTTGTGCACATAACATGTATTTCTAACAGCCTTAAACATGTGGGAGCTAAAAGTGCTTGTTTCTGACGGTGGATGAACTGAGGGCCTACACCAACACAAAGTAAAAAAAAAAAAAACTAATAAATATTGCGAATGCAAATGTTGCTTTTGGTTAAAAACACGCTGACCTTAAATATCACCGAAAACAACCTCAAAACACGGATTGTTTCTGCTAAAGTAAATATTGAGTTTTACAACAAATGGCCCAAACAAACGATAACAAATAACGCACACATGGATTTCAGCTCTTGGACAGTAATATTCACTCACTAACTCAGTGTATGGCAAAATGTTTCTATTTAAGAGTCAGCCGGTTTCTCCGTGGCGCCACATGAGTCTGTTCCCCACAAGACTTTGATTTGTTTGAGGCCAACACAATCAGAAGTCCTCCTTTGATTCACTTGAGGTCTCATTTCTCTCCTTTCTGTTTCTACAACTTCTCCCTCTCTCCTCGCTCGGCTGCCGGTGGACGGCTTTGAAACGTCGAGAGCGCGCCCGTTGATCAGATAGCCTTATGACTAATGAAAAGCGTCACGGAAGTGACAGCAAGATTAATGAAGTATCCCAGGCTGCACTCGCATGCGGCGCACTGGGGCTTTTCCTGCAGGGCTGCCGCCGCTGCTTAACCGCTATTTATGGTGACAAATAATGCCCCATTCTGCCACCGACACCTGCGAGTCAAGGTTAAAAAACACATTCTCCACAGCCAGCGTGCAGTTGTGGATGACATGCTTTAAAGGAGGTGGATGATAGAAGGCAGGGGAGGGCAACGACAAACAGAAAGGGAGAGCAGCAGCTTCAGATACAGAATAAACGTATTTTCTGTAACTGGGCTCTGCGGGGGGATCGGGGAGACGGTGGGGGGCGGACGGGGAGAAAGGGAATTCGGGATTAATTGAAAACATATGTGCTGTGCAAAATGGCTGCAGCAGTAGAGCCTGAAGGCAGTGATAGCAGGGAGGAATCTCTCACAGCACTCGAGAACATTTATTATATTTGATTCTGTTTTTATTTATTTATTTTTTCACTCTTGACGAGGTGGCTGATGATGTCACCAACCGTCTGTCTGTCTGGATAGACTGTGTGTGTGTGTGTGTGTGTGTGTGTGTGTGCAGATATCGCTTTGATCAAGGAAAGTGTCTCATTTGTAGTCGATAGTGGCGGCCGGGGCTCAGGAGCGGTCAATGCCGTCTGACCTTCAGCAGCAGCAGCGTTACAGTGGGCCAGTCACACACCGTCTGCATTTGTGTGTCTGTGTGTGCCTGAGCAGAGCCAAAAGCAGGCAGAGGTTAAGCATGCCTGGGAATAAGAAGCCACACTTACACTATGACATACATAAACACACACGTACACACTGGTACGGTCGTGCTCAGACTGCAGGGAACATTTGAACTTCATCTGTGAACCCCTACAAACACGACACACCTGTGAGGAAGCACAGGTGTAAATAAGCATGCTTCTTATATACAGTATGAAGTCCACGCTCAAACACACACACACACACACGTGCAAACATGCACACGTATATACAGTATATACAGTTTTTGCAGCTCAAAAAATAGTTTCCACATGAGATTAGTGAGGAAAGTAAGTGAAACATATTACCGTAGCAGCAGTTACAAAGTATTTTACAAAGTCAATACCAAGCCACCTCTGGAGCTGGATAATGTAGACAACACAAATATAGGTTCCTGCGTTACCTGGACTGACCACCGATTGTTGTCTCCAACAGTGAGTCAAACAAATTAGCACCACTAAAAAGAATGTTTACAGCCTTTAAAAACCGAAACTTCCCATCTGGATTTTGTTAAAGCTTAACGTTAAGGACACTTTGATAGGTGTCAGCTAGGCATCACCTCAGCTAACCCGAGTCAGTGAACTCGCCCGCGCTAACGTGTTTTTTGCCTTTTGGAGCATTTTAATGGCAAGTAACATGATTTACTTTGAGGTAAAGCTTCGTCAGACATTCTGCTTCAGTTCTGGTTGTTAAACTTCTAGGATTTTAGAAATGTGTGGTGTGGAAGAAAAACAAGTTGGCCACGACATAAACAAGTAATAAAATGTGTAAAATTTGTTTACATAGTAACAAATTTGGGGGAAATCTGTGACTGAAAGAAAATACAATATTGGCTGATATCACCAGATGTCAGTAATAGTCTTAAAACTCCTGTATTGATCAGGCTTCAGTAACTTCTGCTGGAGGGAACACTCGGGTATGTATGCAGGTACACAGGTATAGGAGGATACTCAGTGGCAATGTCTTTGGGAGCCATAACAACAACTACAATAATAAAGGCAACTTAAAGAGCTAACAATATTTGAAGAATCTGGAAATATTACTCAGATGTGACATGTGGCATGAATGAGTCATTCGCTTAAACTGCAATCAGCAGTGCGCTTTCTTAATGTTGACATACTTCACAGATCTGAATTTAAGGCAGCTTGTGAAACTAAAAACAGAGGCGCAAAATAAGTTGTTTTGCAGATCACATCTCCAATTAGGTGAGACTGAGCTCTGGCTTCCATTGTGATCTCATTAATCATGTACATTTTTTACACACTAGCAAGGAAAAAAAAAAAAAGAGTCCCACCTTATTCTGCTAACACAGGCAGCAGAGCTATAAGTAGCAGCAGAACGTGAATTAAAAGTGAACAATGTTCATTCACAAAGCTTCCCTCAGCCTGGGAACAGCCGTGTTTGTTAATGTTGGAAAGCCCTGCCGAACTCTTTTACACATTGACATCAGGTGTAAAAGCAGGACCCATGAGTCAGATGTCAGATGCGCCAACCTTTTTCTCTTTTCCCAGCTTCCAAATGAGCTTGGCTCCTCTGTGTAGTCTAACACAAACAAGTGGAAGGTTAATTTGCCTGAGGCAGTGTAAAGTGAGTTGTTGACATTGTGGTGTAAAATGAATCTTGGGTTGAGAACAGATGTCTCAGAACCATGTTTCATTTCTGGTGTAACAGTCGGTTGCCGCTTCCCCTCTGAAGAGCTGCTGACAAAAAGCCCGTAACAGACAAATCTACAGAATTTTATGACAGTAACAAAAAAAAAAAAAAAAAAAACCCAAACCCCAAAACATAGAAAGAAGCAATGACATGCTAAATTTTACCCCAGCCCTCTGTGTGTGCCTGCAGGGTGCGCTGATGATTTCATTTGAACCACACCATAAACGCAAGGCAAAGTTTGAAAAGCTGGACAGTTTGTTTGACAGGACTTACTGTTGTTTAGAAGAGATTTCTCATCACCTAACAGCGCCGTTTATGCTGCTGCTAAAGTAGAACGCTGTTACTTTAACCAAACTGAATGTTACAGTCAGTTTAATCGCATGTTGTTTATGTATATTTTGGTCGGTGGGAGATGATAGTGTTATGTGTGTGTCTTACAGTAGCACACCTGGACTGCAGAAAAAAGGTTAACTTTATGACACGTAAGAGTGTTTGTAGGTTAGGCTGTAGTAAACAGAGCAGAGGCTGTCCTCAGGTCCTCAGGGGCAGAAACTCCAGTTTTATTTAAGCTGCTGGCATCTCAGAAATAAGCACAGGGTGTCTTCTGGTGTGTGTCGTGCAATCGTAAGATCAACCTTACTCACAGCTTGTCATAAATGGACACTCGGTCAGAACCCCTCGGTGGCACATTTAAGCCAGACTGTATGTGAAAGATGGCTGCAGCGTCTGGGTGTGAAAAGTGAACCTTAAAGCAGCGTTTTTTCTTATGGCACCAAGAGGTGACTCCTCAGGTTGCACAAACACTTTCTGTTGTAGAGAAGTCTTTGACAAAATGACCCTCAGCTCCCTTGATGTGCGACCTCGGTA
Source organism: Pelvicachromis taeniatus (assembly GCA_015108175.1). Taxonomy (NCBI): domain Eukaryota; kingdom Metazoa; phylum Chordata; class Actinopteri; order Cichliformes; family Cichlidae; genus Pelvicachromis; species Pelvicachromis taeniatus. Next base: position 21,161 of record VURO01029671.1, on the reverse strand, counting down.
AATGCTTTCCATCTGAGTTTATGGGCTCAGTCAAAACAGGACTTCATTAACTTCAAGTTAATATATATATATATATATATATATATATATTTATATATATATATATATATTTATATATATATATTTATTTATATTATATATATTTATTTATTTTATATATATTAATTTTATTTTTTTATTTTTTAATTATTTTTTTATTTATTTTTAAAAAATGTTTT
>VURO01029671.1:0-20923 GCA_015108175.1 Pelvicachromis taeniatus | reverse complement strand
ATAGATATATATTAATTGAGCATCCCTCAGGGTTAATAATCTTTGACTGTTTGTGAAAAGTGCTTAATAAATAATCTTTACATACTTAATGGGAATATTTTGACCTGAACCACAATCTTTTATTCAACTTTACACCGAAACGACTGATGAAAAGTACATCATGAAATATAATCTGCCAAACAAACAAAACAAAACAAAGCAAAAACAACACAACTTACCATGAAGCCATAAAAGGTTTTACTTTGATACTCTGAAAACATTCTTCACTCATTCAACATTATCGCGGTTATTTTGTCACTTAAGAAATCAAAACTAGAAGATGAATCTGATATCAAAGTGAAGATAAAAGCGAGGGGTTCCATATAACTTGTTGTGACTGCCCACCTACCCTCATGGTGATATGACTTTAGAAAGTTTACCCAAAAGGCATTTTTTTTAAAAAGTTTTCTCAACTGAATGATCATAAAAAAGATGAAACATTCAACAGGTTGCGGTGTAGTGTTGAAATCGGGTTACGGTTTTGATGGAATTTCCAACGTAGAGCTCACGGAGAAGTATAATTCACACTTCAGAGACAGGAAGAGGGGCTCGAACATCTGGAAAGAGCTTGGAGTAGAACCGTCGCTCCTCTGTGTCAAAACCCACCAGTTGATGTGGTTTATGCATCTTGTATGATGGTTCCTGGGCTTCTCCCTTTGGAGGGTTTCCAGCCATGCCCAGGACACCCTGAAGAGACTATATATATCATCTGGCCTGGGAAGGACCTTTTAGGAGGAACTGTCGAGTTTTCGTACCCTGCAACTACAGTTATTTCTCCAAAATGAAATTCAGTTTGAAGACGCTCAACAGAAGTAGCCCTGCAATGTGATGTCCGGCGAGAGATCTAAAAATGCCGGCAGTGCTGGAAGTGGTCCAACGACGCAAAAGGAGACGACCTTGAAGGGGACAAACTTAAATCCGGCAGGTTTTTCTCCTGTGGAGACCTGAAACTTTCTGTCTGCGCCTTTTATATGTCGCAGTGAGTATATGTGACTGTGGGAAGAGTATCTATAGATTATTTTGTTCCTGTGTTTCATTTCTAGAGACCTGATGTGTGTTTTTGTGTGTGTGGAGAGCAAAGAGGGGAGCAGCAGAGCAGCAGCATCATATCACCTCCTGTTGAGTCTGATTACAACCAGCCAGAGAGCGGGAGAAGAAGAAAAAGACAAATCATGAAAAAAGTAATCGAGAGAGTGACTAAGTGAAAGGAAAACAAGAGATATGGGAGTGAAATGCAACAGAATGACTTTGTAGGAATGAGTGTGTATGTATCTGAGAGAAAACAAAAGCCCGGGTGTCGTCAACAAAGGCTGAAAAGGATGTGTAAAAGAGAAGAGTGAGAAAGACATACAATAATCAGTCTGGCTTCTTAAATGCAGATAAGTAACTGTGATACTGTCGCCTCACTGCAGTGATCGGATTTCTTCAACATGACAAAATAAACAGCCTGCAATTAAGGCAGGTGATTAGAGGTGATTGTATAGCCTGTTATTCAGGTTTCTCAAACCAGTTTAAATACTAGACAAAGATGACACAAGTAAAGACCAAATACAGTTTCTAAATGAAGGGATTTATTATAAAGGGAGAAAAATCCAAACCTTCATGGCCCTGTGTGAAAAATTTGGTTGGGCCACACTTAGCAGCAACAACTGCAACCAAGCATTTGCGATAACTGCCAATGAGTTTTTTACACCACTGTGGAGGAATTTTGGCCTTTATTATCTTTGCAGGATAGTTGGAGGGTTTTTGAGCGTGATCTGCCTGTTTAAGGTCATGCAACAGCATCTCAATCGTATTCACGTTAGGACTTTGACTAGGCCAATCCGAAGTCTTCATTTTGTTTTTCTTAAGCCATTCAGAGGTGGACTTGCTGGTGTGTTTTGGATCATTTTCCTGCTGCAGAACCCAAGTGTGCTTTAGGTTGAGGTCACAAACGGATGGCCGGACGTTCGCCTTCAGAATGTTTTGGTAGACAGAAGAGTTCATGGTTCCATTTACCACAGCAAGTCTTCCAAGTGCTGAGGCAACAAAACAGCCACAGACCATCACACTACCACCACCATATTTTACTGTTGGTATGATGTTCCGAAATGTTGTGTTACTTTTAATGCCAGATGGGTTGTTTTTTTTTTGCCAAATGTGAGACGAGCCTTTAGTTGGTTTTGGTCAGTAGTGGTTTTCTCCTTGAACTCTCCCATTAACGCCATTTTTGCCTCTTTCTTGTTGTTGAATCATGAACTCGGACCTTAACTGAACCATGTGAAGTCTGCGGTTCTTTAATGTTGTTCTAGTTCCTTTTGTGACCTCCTGGTAAGTCACTGATGTGCTCTTGGTAGGCTGGTCTCTCCTGGGAATGTTCACCACTGTTTCAAGTTTTCTCCATTTGAGTATAATGGCCCTCACTGTGGTTCACTGGAGTCCCAAAGCCTTAGAAATGGCTTTGTAACCCTTTCCAGACCGATAGATGTCACTGACTTTGTTTCTCAGGTGTTTCTTTAGATCGTAGCATGATGTTGAGATCTTTTAGCCTTCTTCACTTTGTCAGACAGGTTCTAGTTAAGTGATTTCTTGATCCAACAGGTCTGCCAGTAATCAGGCCCGAGTGTGTTTAGTGAACCTGAAGTCAGCTTTCCAAAAAATGTGGTTAATCACAGTTAATTCCCAATTTAACAAGAGGGGCAATTACTTTTTCACACAGGACCAGGTAGGTTTGGATAACGTTTCTCCCATAATCACTGAAGTCATCATTTAAAAATCCCATTTTATATTTACTCAGATTACCTTTGTCTAAAATTACAATTTGTTTGATGATCTTAAACATTTAAGTGTGACAAACATGCAAAACACTAGAAAATCAGAAGACATCACTAGAAGCAAATGTTTCAAAATCATTTATGCTCCATGTGAATAATAATGCAGCAATAGATACAAAGTAAAGACTTTAAATCTTAGCTGTTTGTAAAATTTAAAAGCTACTTTTGAGCTTCCTGTACCATTAGTTCAAATCCTCAAAAAAAAATAAAACAAAACCCCAAAAACAACAAATATAAGAATATGGAAGAAATCTAATTGCTGACCGGCTGCATGCATATGTGTTTTTAACTAATGGCCCGTCGATGTTACTACAAGGCCTCCTATCCTTCTAAAATGAAAATTCAAACTATAAATAAACACAGCACATGGGAGGTGTTGAGAATCCTAACAGTTACAAAAATACAAACTCTCCAGGTGGTAGCTAATCTTCCTTAGAACTTGGAGAGATAAAACAAGAAGTGAAAAAAGTGCAGTGCACTCAGCTTGTGATTAAAATAAATTAGCCACCCATGGCAGCAATGAGCACTGCTGAGCCAGTCAGTGTGAGAGAAAGAAATCCCTTCCCACTGTCTTTGATTTGATAAGATCTGATGTTAATGGAAGTCAGAATAAATAATGTTGTTTTTTTTTTTTTTGCTGCTTTACATCAGCCAAACATTTTTATCCTGGCAATCCTACTTTAATTCATTCTTTCACTCGCGGGTCAAAACAAACAAGCTGTAAACATAGCATCATCATGTTATCACCTCATTAAGTTGCCATGGTGAATGTGTTAGCACACAATGGCCTATTTAACATTAGACAGATACGAGGCAACTAAAACACTGAGAAAAATCTCGGGATTTTTAAGGGTTAACCACCTGCAAATTTTCTTGTTGTTGTTGTTATTTTACAAAATTTCCCAAAAAGTCTGATACATTTTATCTCTTGAGTGCTTGTTTGTCAACCTCAATGGTCGGACAATAAAGTTAAAAACAAATCTTGCCTTTGAGGTTGGCTCCAAAAGCGAATCATTCATTCTACAGCAGAAAAGCAAAAACTGGTTAAAACTGGTTTCCTAAAGCAAAATTTTATCTTCATATCTGTTCTGGGTATTTTTATTTTATACCTCACCAATTGCATTAAAGTTTGCACTGTTAGGCGTTTGGCTGCTTTGAGTGAAAGCTAACCCTGTGACTGGCTGTAGTAGTTAGCTGCCTGCTAAACTTAACCCCAGCTAACCTGGATCCCTGAACTGGACTCTCGATCAGGTTTGTTGGTTTGGTTTTTGTGCTGCTGCCTTTTGAAGCGTTTTTAATAATTAATATTATGGCCTGCTGTGCTCTTAACAGCTTGCCCAAGATGGCGGTGCATCAGTCTTGGTGAGTCACATAAAAGCATTTCATTTGCATGTTGCTTATTACTAATTAGCAGATGTCTGTGTTTGTGGCATGCACCCACACAGTTTATGGATGCAGCTTGCTAATGAAGCCTATTAATGTTATCTGATAACGTAGCACTCCATCTTCCCATTAAATGTATTGACTTATGAAAAACTGTGTTAAAATCAAATCAGTACTTCAGTAGGTCACCATGGCGTCATGATTGATAGATTAAAAAACAAAGTAGGAAACTACAGTGCTGCTGCGGCCGCATCTTTATACAGTTGCAGAAATGAGTCCTAAAACTCGGATGTTAATTAGTATTTTTTTAGTTGTCTGTGAGACATAAGCTTTAGATGGTTTCATGTTTTGTTCGACATCATAATGCACAAGTAACTACTTCTTGCATCACTCTAGAGCAGGGGTCACCAACATGGTGCTCGCGGGCACCAGGTAGCCCACAAAGTCCATATGAGTAGCCTGCGGGCCTGTTCTAAAAATAGCTCACTATAACAACTTACCAGTAAGCTGCATCTATTTTTATTTTTTGTTGCAATATTTTTTTAAATCACAATTGCATTGGTGTCAAATTGTTAGAGATAATATATAAAAAATGTTATATTTGATCATCGCTAGCTGGTCTCCACGGAAACAGTTGCCATAATCACTGTCCTTACATAGATGAATATCATGAGTTATTAATGATAAAGTTAAATTGAGGAAATGTGTTATTTCAGAAGTGTGTGTCAAACTGGTAGCCCTTCCCAAGACGTAGCTCTCACTTTCAAAAAGGTTGGTGACCCCTGCTCTAGAGAAACTATCGGCACTAGAACTTTGTTGTAGACTGGTGTGAGTCAAACGCACATCCCATCGTGCAGCAGGAGTAGTGCTGGAAAAAAATACTGCAGAAATCCAGTTTCTTTATTTAGTGTGTCTGACGTTTCATGCACGCATGCACTCTTGTTTAGAGAAAGTCTTTCTTTTAACTTACACAATTGTATTTACACATCAAGAATTATAAAATTATAAAAACAGATAAACCTTTATTTTTTCACCGAGCTCCTTATATGTGATGATCCAGGACGCCATGGAAAATCCCACTGGCTGTGATATTGGTATCTTGCATTTTACTGTTGTTTATATAAAAAAAAACACTGTTGGTTTAAAGAAATTTGATTACCACAATTTAGTTCATATCGCAAAGTTTGTTCTTAATGCTTGACTGACTGATATACTTCTGTGAAATTCTTATCCAGAAGTTTAATGCCCGATATTTTTATCTTCTTCCGTGTTGCTCAGTCTCTCCCATAACCTGATTCCTCCAAGTTTTTTGTATGCATGTAAATGTGCAGCGTAAGAAAAAGATGTTGATAAAAGACAAAAAAATGAAGAAAAGCAACAAGAAAAGGAAATAAAAAAATAAAAAAAACAACCCCAAAACAATAATGCAAAGATATTAGCAGAGGTGGAAACACTGAGAAGGATAAGGAAGAGAAAGACGTACGAGAGAGATGGGGAAAGTCGGAGCAAAGTAAAAAGAAACGAGCTGGAGATGGAAGCACGGAAAGGAGAATACGATCAAATAAAGGAGTGACAGCGGGGGAAACCAGAAGTGAGAAAGCGCAGGAGAGGGAGAGGCTTGGTTGACACATAAAACAAAGATGAGACAACTACAGAGAGTGAAAGAGGCATTTGTGGAGAAGAAGCTGTTGCTGGAAAATGTAGATACACACCTCGGAGAGAGAAAAGAAAGAAGCGCAGGGATTTAGCTCGTGGAGGGGCCAGAGAGGAGAAGGAGGAGGCAGATAAGAGGAGGAGGAGGGAAGGGAAGCGCTAAAGAGGAGGGGAGGGGACGAAAGAGGCAAGGGAGGACCAGTACGAGGAGAGAGGGAGAGAGAGGCAGATACGGAGGTCCACAGACAGCGGCGGCGTGCAGAGTGCAGCATGCAGACTGGCCACTGACGCTGCTGTTGGATTGAACACACATGCAGACACACACACACCCCTGAGGAGTGTATGAGACATGCCCAGGCTGCTGTCCATGGACACACACACACTGGCAGGGCACCAGAGAGGAAATACAGCAAACCCCCGAGCCTGAGGAGCTATGGAGAGCAGCATGTTCTTTGGTGAGTGTCTCTATTTACGTGTGTTTGTGGAGTGTTTGCACGGAGCACCTCCTCATCGTGCGGGAGAATCAGTACAAAGTCCTTCCTTTAAATGTGTGTGGGTACTGAAAGCATGGGCAGTAAAAGCACAGGTTTCCTCTGCAGGAAAAGAGCGTGAAGTTACACACCAAAAGAGACCTCTTTTTGTCTGTGTGTGTGTGTGTGTGTGTGTGTGTGTGTGTGTGTGTGTGTGTGTGTGTATGTTTTTACTGCTTTATCACAAATGCAGAGTGGAAGTGCACATTTTCTCCTCCACAAAATGTATATATGTTGCAGCCTGCCTGTTACTTGTTCTGGAAACTGAAAAAAGCTGGATAGGGGAGCTGCTCGCTGAAGTTGCTCACAGTGGGCTAAAAATGTTGAATGAACCTGCTCATCAGGTAAACACCTTCCTCATGCTCATGTATGAGTTTATTGGACTTGGTTGGCTGAGAATCTAAGCTTTGGATTTCATTGTGGATGTTTAACCAGGTGACGCTGGAGGAATCTAAATAAGACCGGAGTCTCCAAGCTTGGGCGCCACTTGATATTCAATGTAGGTTAGTTAGAGAAATTGACGAAAGGCCCCTTCCATTAGTTTTTATGGAGACGACTGAAGGAGGCTTTGGAAGACTTAATGCGCGAGCGGCTTCAAGTCAAGTGCTCTTCTCACGGCTGGCTTACAGTCACATCGGAGGAATAATTACACAAGGGATCCGGAGTTCTAAGGGGGTGATTTGTTAAATGAAATACTTTTTTTCTATTCAAGGGATTAAAGTGATCTGAAGTTACAGACCGTGGCTTGTAAGTATCAGAAGGATTTTCTCTTGTTATGCCATACACAGAGGAGGAGGAGGAGGAGGAGGAGGGAGAGAGGGAAGGAGAGCTGGAAGCTTATAAATGAATAAGCTGTCAGGTGCAGAGACAGCTTGAGCTCTTTGAGATCCACAGTCGATGTCGGTCAGGTGTGAAACTGCTGGAAAGCAAAGAATAAAATGAAGGTAGTGCAGGTCTGGTTGGATGCGTGGGTTTCAAGTTTGGGCCCGTTTAACCCAAAATCATGTGAAGTGAAAGTGAAAACGACAAGAAGAGCCCAGAGGTTTGGTCAGAAGGTCGCGCGTGTTTTCTCTTCATTCTCATCGGGTGGAATACTAAGAGGCACCTTATCGCCACTGCTCAGCGTAAAACAAATGAAAGGGTAAAGGTCACCACATACTGGATGTGCATCGGTTTAGCATTTACGAAGGCAAACCTGAGTGCACTGTATGGAGAAAATGGATGGTACCTCTTAAAAGATTAATAACGCTGTTTGTACTCTCGCTCTGCATTGCTGCTGTTTTAACTGGAGCTTGTTTTCCATTGAGGTGATTAATATCAAGTGACTTATGCTGACCTCGTCGAGACAAGATTCCAGTAGTGTAGGAATAAAAACAAACAGAGCAGAAACAAACGCTAATCTCTCATACATCACAATCAGTGAATGAACTCTGAGCGGGGTAATAGGTGCTGAGTGTGGGCCGCAATCGTACAAGCTATTAGCGCTGTTGAGTCAGAGGCCCAGAAGATATCTATCCGGTGTGTTTGCCACTGCGGTCGGCGTTTAGCCTCACAAAACGTAGTTTTGGTTAACCTCAGATTACAGAGTGCATGGGAAGTGATTGTTGGAGCCAATTCATAGACAGCTGTGTTTATCGGTGGGCTACACTCATGACAACAGAGAGAGCTACAGTATGCTAATCTGAAGGGACTAGAGGTAGCATGTGTTATGTAGCTGGAAGCCAGATTTTTGCCACATGCCGTTGAGATTTATGTAATTTCAAGAGTACAGAGTTTATCCTGTAAAGGTTAATTGGAAAATGGGTGAACGTGTAGCTTTCAAAAAGTAAGAATGTTCAAAATCTACCCTTTGTACTCACTTTGTTCATTTTAATGGGGGTGAAATGATTTTATGCTGCGTGCTTGAAGGGAATTGCTGATCTCACAGCATGTTAAGGGTCACGGAATACAATCAGGGAACGCCGCGAAAACACAAAAGTGTTAATCACATCTGGAACGTCATCAGCATACGAATGAGCTTTAGAGGAATTCAGATTTATCTAATAATTGGATTTGTATTTGCTAAGAGAACTAGATGGCCGTGCGAGAGCGAGCTTGTTATTTTGAGACTCTCTAGCTGCGCGGACGCTCGGTCTCTCTGGGCAGATCTTATCGGAGGAACTGCCAGGTTCAGGACAGTGAGAGGAGGCAGAAGGTGGAGGAGAGCAAGCACGAGATGATTCATTATTAATGCCAGTCGGCGTCCTCCAGACATCACTTTTACTCGCTCTCTCTCTCGACATAGTGCCGCAGGAGTAAAAAAAGCTTGAGCCCCAGATACGCGAATCCTTCAGGAAGGGCAATGCAGAGGACAGTCAGAGTCTGAAGCACAGTACTATACAGTAACCACACGCGCACACACACACAAACACACACACATCTCATTCAATGAGCTGCTCGTAACATCTCATACTGCGTGTGCTGCAACACGGTCTCAAAAAGAATGGATAAGCAAAGGCCGGTGGGCGAAAACTTGAATGTTGTTTCCAGAAGTCGGATCTCATCTCAGCTCTACATCCTTACACTTGTGGGCCAAGCGGGCAACAAAGCTTCTCCAAAAGCCCGAGGTTGAATGCGTATCAGCTGGATTGTGCCTAATTTGATTCATTAGAATTATGTTTTAATAAAATAAGCCCTATAGCATGCCTTCAGCTGACATTAAAATGTTATCAGGCTGCGTTATGCTGATGTGTTTGCATGTCCTGCAGACACAGAGCATCATTAGCATTGGATTGCACTCGTGATGTGGGGGGAAAAAAATGACAGCCGTGATATTTTTTTTTCTTTTAGCTCCGCTTTGGTCGCCGCCTACTCTTTAGGGAAATGTCTGGGTTTTTTTAATCGTTATGTTCCTGTACAAATCGCTGATTTGGCGCTGGGCAGCATCGAGTGTGTTTATCACGGCCTTCTGCGGTGAACACAACTGTCTGTTGTGGCTGGAAATGATTTGATGAGACTGAGTCCACACAGCAAAGCAATGGGCTGTGATACAAAAACAATGAACACTTTGTTGAGCTTGAGAAAGCAGGGTCAAGTGCCAAATCTCTGTGAGCTGATCACTATAGTGACATTTATCTATTTACATACAATTTAAAATATCGATTAGAAAAGAACGTAGGTCTTGGTTTAAGTTTTTTCAGGTCTTGTTTGGTCTGGAATAAAAAAATATAAAACTCCAAAGGCTGTACTGTGATTTCAGCTACATTCACATGTAAAATGAGCTCTCACACACAAGATGAGATGGCCTTCATTTGTCCCATAGACCAGAATAAATAAATAATAAAACATAACCTGGGAATAGAAAAAAACCTCAGTAATAAGCAGGAGCTGCTGTAACAGGCTGCCACTCCCGCGACGCCAGAAGTGGAAGCAACTGAGAGAGAGCAAGATGTGGCAAAGGATGAACAGCAGCTAAATCTAGTGACAAAGATACTAAATTAACAAACAATCAAGTGAACTGAAGCGTGACGGTCACTGCTGAGAGCGAGAGCGATGTCAGGGGGACAAGCTGAGAAAGTTTCCATTTTAATAATGCAAAACCAAAAATTCAGCGCACCAACGGCTGAATAAAAAAAGTACTTTTGGTCTAATTAAAGCAGAATTGCACAGAAACACTGTAAATGAAGCGTATTATCAGGTCTTTGCCGAGACTTCATTTAAGCTACGATTGCATCTTATTGCATATTTTATTTGATTGATTTCATTGGTTTCAGATTTTGCAGAGGGAGACAGTAAGCTCTCTTTGCAGTTTTCCGTGTGGCATGAAGTACAAATTTGTGGTTACATTTCATAAACAAACATTTCGCAACCTCAACAACTCATAAATCTTACATTTAGCTCTCGCATACTTGGTGCCATTGCCTGCACGAGAAGCTCACAGAGAGGTCTACATTCAGCTCCAGCACTTCCCTCACTATGTAAACAGATCAGTAGAGATTGTTTGGAGGCTCCTGTCCTGACACATAACCGGGCTTCTTATTCCAGTGACCTTTACCGCTCTGTTTGTTTGGCTTTTGCTTGTTTACTTTAGTTGGGATGATTTCAGCAGATACTCCTGAGTGTGACCCGATGACCTTTGAAGTGACTCTCCTGAGAGAGTCTTGATGAAAAGTACACGACACCGTCACCTGGATTCACTCAGTCACTAAGTCAGTCACACATAAGTTCTCTAACATGTATGAAACATGTTACCCATTTGTGCCTATACTGCCTCCTGTATCTGACTTTTTCTGTCATTGTGTTAAAGTATCATGAAATGAGGATGACGCTCAGTAGCTGGGGTCAAAGTTTACTTTCCTTGTTGCCTTTTATTGTGACCCTTTGCTGGTGGTGACAATGATCAGGCTTAAGGAGGAATGCAGGAATGTTTACATGTGTTTGGGCATGTTGGCCAGGTTGTGATCGTTGCGTTACCTTTTTACAGCAACAGACACCTGGGAGAAAATGTGACTTATACATCACTAGACTGATAAAAAGATACCAGATAAAAAGTTTATTTGGCATGAAAATTTTTCACAAAAAAAGATTATTAACAGGGAATAAGTCCTAGTGACCTTGGTGATCCTGTGATTGTTCATATTGCACCACAGTGAGAAATATCTCTGAATAATTGCATCAGTTCCTGTACAATTCACAGATATTCAATAGCGGGACAAGTACTCATGTCTGATTCTCTAAAATCACCGCGCACACAAGTTAAAGACGTTTTGCATTAACATGTAAAGTGAGCTCTCAGAGAGCAGCAGGAGGTCTCTACCTTTTATGTCTCACTCTGTGCACTGCTGCTCTCTGTCACTCGCTCCTCCCCATGAGCACATCAGACGGGGAGAGAGCGAGAGCGCATCGTTACCGTGCCTGGAGAGCACGATGATGTGCAGCTTTAGAGGTGTTGCTAGGCCTTGTTTGAAAAGGCATGATCTGTTAAAGGTGTATGAAAAAGTGACGAAATCTTGTGACAAAGTTGCTAAGTTAGCGACAAACAGAACTGAAGCGTGATTATTACTGCTGTGAAGGAGATGGATGTCAGGTGAAGAAGCTGAGAAAGTTCACGTTTCCAAAATATCTGAATCCCAGATGTGGAAACGAATCCTACCCAAGAAGTGAATGTCCAGAAAAATTACAATATCTTATAGTCTGAGTGCTAATAAAGGAATGCTAGCAAGCTAAAGGGAGAGTGTGAATATTACACAAATTAAGTGTTTTGGAACCTGATGTAAGTATTTGGCTGAAAACACTGCAATGTGAAGTTATAGATTAGCCATAGCTGGACCCATAAACACCCCACAGTGATACAGAGAAAGTACCAGCTACACCCTATATGCAAGCACTTGGTGACAGTGGGAAAGAAAAACTCAATTTTAACAGGACGGAACCTCCAGTAGAACCAGGCTCAAGGAGGGGCAGCCATTTCCCACGACCCATTGAAGGTGATGAGATGGTTGTCCCTCCCTGAGCCTGGTTCTAACAGAGGTTCCTTCCTGTTAAAAGGGAGTTTTTCCTTCTCACTGTTGCCAAGTGCTTGCTCACAGAGAGTTGTTTAATTGCCAGGTTTTTCTCTTTTATCGCAGGGTCTTTACCTTACAATTTAAAGTATTGAGGTGACTGTTGTGATCTATAAAAATAAAACTGAATCTAATTGAACTGAATCTGGTCAACCAGTTGGGGCTGAGGAGAGGGAGTATAATGACAATAATAACAAATGGATTACTAAATTCAAATGCAAGCAGGAGATTGTTAGCAAATATAAAACAGAATAAATGTAAGAAAATTAAAGAGATAGGAAAAGTCTGCATAAAAAAATAAATATTGTTTGTATTGTGATGCATGTGAAAAGTGTGGCCTTACATTAAATATGCTTTATTTATAAGCAACCGACGCTGTCTGGAATGGTGGAAAGAAAGCTAAGTACAGTTGCTCACTTTTGAAATATTTCTGCTTTTATCCATTTCAGTCTTTTTTCTTCCCCCTTCAACATTTAAGGTTGAGTTTAAGGCTGAATGCAGTGTCACTGATTTAATTTCACAACAGTGCATAAAGTTTCATAAAGCTGCATAAAGCTACAGTTCAAAATATTAAAGCTGCTACTCATAATTAAGTAATAATAATTCAAAAAACTTGAGCTATAAAACACTCTAAAAGTGACCACTTACGAAAGGCTTTTAATGGAGACGTTTTATGTGTCTCGAAATAAAATTGCTACTTTTTTCCCCCACTGGTAACTGTGTCAATAAAATAACACAACTTTATTGTGATTTCCTGTTCAGTGACGGAACAAATTAGTTACTCGCGTATAAAAAAAAAATCTCAGACTTCAACCGTGGTGGGATGTCACATTTCATATCCTACCACTCAGCAAACCAAACATGACCCCATCAAACAAATTCACTTTTCAGATTGTCACTCCTCATCTTGCTGCAGACTAATCGGACACATCATCCCCGGTGTCTTTGAGCGGACTGTTTTGACTGTGCGCGTCGAGCTGATGAATGGCGGATTTTGGCTGAGAGAGAGGTGAAGCGAGCCTGCAGGCTGACGTCAGACCGGCATGTTGAGAGATGGCACGGTTGAATGATCCCTACAGAAGGACATGCTTTGTTAAAGTTGGGACCAGGACGTGCCTCCACATGAGAGACGGCATGTGCTCTTTTTCCCAACAGATGGCAGCGCTCCGGCGACTGGAGAAAAAAGACAGAAGACGGAGTGGGAGAAGGGGGGGACAAATTGTGGGGTTATTTTCCCCCCTCTTCTCCTCTCATCTTTATGACTTTTGCTTTTTATTTACCCGTAACCACTGCCTGGGGACTGAAACGTGGCAAATCTTGTTTTTATTTGTCTCAAGACAGTGGTTTGATATGGTATCTGCCAGCGCTTTAGAGCCATGCTGGCCCAGAATTCCACTGTTGTTAAATGTGCAGTGATTTAAAAAAAATTCATCCCTCTGGTTTTCATTATAGCTTCTTTAATTCCTAATGTTTTGGAAGCTTGTGACTGTTTTCTCTGCTCTTTTTCTTTCGGTCCTGGCCGTACTGAAATCAGCCCTGTGCTGTTTCTAATTGGTGGTTTTAAAAGCACTCTGCTGGCGTGGCGCGCTCATGTGACAATAAAAATGAAATATTTACTTTTGTTTTTCCTAGAGATGTGTGGGCCAGACCTCACTTTGCCATTGACTCATTGAAACGTTGCGCTCGCTGCAGTCATTCCACGTCAGCTATTTGTGGTGACGATTTCAGAACGAGAACATCTGTTTTGAAGAGATAAACATCATCGTCCAATCACACAGCGGTTATCTGCATATAAAGCTTGTTCTCGGTAGACGGTTTATTGTGATTACAAGGAGGAAATAAATTCGGGGAATTCACAAGAGTGCAACCTGAATGAGTAAAACGAATCACTGAAACAACTCGCAGTAATCTAGAGTTTTCTCGTAATCGTATAGTAGCGCACATTAATGACTGCGTTTGCAAGATTACAGTAAGTAAAACAGTCAGAATGAACCTTTCAATAATGATATAACTCGTAATGGTTATTTGTGAATTGTAGATATGATATAAATCAGCACGGCTTTGTATCTAATGGTACGTTTCCACAGGATCCATCGTTTCCACACTGAGTTTATTATCTGTGTAACCAGCTGAGTACTTGTGACGCAGCTGTATTTATTTCTGAACAATAAAGCAAAGAGTTTCATAATGTTGAGGCTTGCACTACGTGACTTGCCTCTGAAAACTATATAACTTCAGCATCAGCATGAATTATTTCTCATGCTAAATATTTTCAAGAACACTTTTTTTTTTTTGCTGGGACAGAGAAAATCTGTGAAACAGCCACAAGTTTGAATTTCGAGAGCAGAGTCTATGAGATGCATTTATCCAATCAGGTGCAATTGTGGAAGAGGCTGTAGGACATGGCGAGTACCTGTCAGTCAATGACGTTAAACTATTTAGTGGCTCACTGATCAAGCATCCAAGGAGCATGACCCCTTCTTGTGCAAAAAGTGCCGGGACATGTAGTAACAGTTTCATCAGCTCTGGCTGAAGGAAAAGTAGAATGTTGACTTGGGAGTCAAAACACAATGATACAGAGAATGATGCTATATGTATTTATAACACATTTTAAACTGGATGAAATTGTAAGTCTTAGTATTTTGTTTTTCTTTCAAAAATTGTTCAATCTTCACATGTTGGATTTTTTTTTACCTAGACGTTGGTGACAGATCTCTGTGCTGAGCAGCCAAACAACAAAAACAGCCACAGCCCTAAAAGTTAATGGAAAAGTTCTAAAAACCAACTCTCCGTCTCTCTCTGGATTCTGTCGTTAGCCACCTGTCACAATTTGCAAAGGCAGATCGTTTGGAGATGAGTATGATGAGCCTAATGTAGACAACAGGGAGATGAGTGGAAGTTTAACAAAAAGAGGGCCTTTATTCGGGGCTGAAATAAGAATACGAAACACAAGGCAGGAAGGGCACTAATGAGACCTAAATTGGGAAAGCTAGACATAAACCTGAAACCCGAAAAACAGAACAAGAAAACATGAAAACCGGAAACCTTTTTAGTACCCTTTTGGCGTAAAAGGGTGCTAAAGAAGTACCTGGTACCAGGTACTGCTACCTAATTAAAAACCCTATAAACCAAGGGTGAGTTGAGTCAAGTCGAGTCCATTATGTGCTAGTGGAAAAGAGGCCATAGAGTACCAGGCTCAAAACATCTTTTGCCTCAACTGCACTTCTTCGCACTTTTGGACTGTCTTCATTTTTCACCCTGGAGGTTGCAAAACGTCTGTTCTTCAGCACAGATCAGCAGAAGACTTTCATACTCTTCTTCAGTGGAGATGTGATTAAAAGTTCCAGAAGACGGTTGCAATTGGACCTGGAGTTTAAATAATGTAATCACAGTTCAGTGTTAAAATATAAAAATCCTCAAAACCGGAGAGAGGAAATTCGATTAAGATGAGTTTGCACTACAATAATAAAACCATTGCTACAAAATGATGAAAAAAATTACTTTGAAATAATGGAAATCCCCCAAAGGGCATCAAGGTTTTTTCCAGCTTTCAAACATTAAAACCAACCCAAGTGGAGATTTGGGGGGATTTCCATGCCATCAGATGAATTACAATGTATTTCACAAGCTGCCAAAAATACTTTTTTACTTCTGGCATTAATTTAAGTTCAATCAATTTTCACTGTAAGCTCTGGAGCCAATGTAAGGAATGTCTCGCCTTGGCAGTCGTGGTGGCTGAGGTGCTTAAGTGGTAGATTAAATGGTTTGTACAAACCGAATGCAGGGACATTGTGATGTCGCAGACCTGAATAGAACAAACACTGAAGGTTCATTTGAATGTAGGCTTCAAGGTTTCGGCTTGCGCATCTTGCCCCGTTGCTGTCTGCACTTCAACATGTTGCCTTTGCTCTCCCTCCTGCAGGTAACACATGTCAAAATGGCCTCATGCCTGCATTGGTGCGTCCCACCCTGCCTGCTGTCCAGACCTCGCTGGCCATGAAGCAGTTTCTACCTATTCCGTTGGATACAGCCTCAGCGGTCAGCCTCTTTCCAGGATTCAACGCAGTGAGTCTCAACGTTATCTCCTCGTGTCATGTGGTCGGCTTGCTGGTGTTCAGATTCTCTTTGAGCCCGCTAAGGTCACAGTGAAGGACACCTTCTGTGATCTCAGCAGCAGAGCAGACCGATTTTGCATTTCAGTGGTGTTTTTGTCATATTTGTCAGCATGTTTGTTTAAGCTGTTATTACTGCCTCAAAAAGATACAATGAGGAGCTTTTAGCTTTGATGCAGGGAGGTCCAACCTTTTTTTTCCCCATGTCTTTTTATCAAACGCTCTTTCACACAGTTGCGCATAAACCATTTAATTAAGATGATTCTTTCAAAGCTTCAATGTGAGTTTGAAAAGGAAGGAGTGTGCATAACGTGGCTGTCACTTCTTTGAAAAGGACTATGCCTTTCTATGGATTAATGAATGCTTTCTTATGCAAACATTTAGATAGAAGCCATTTCAGTTGATCTCCAACCATTTCCTTGTATATCTATTATAGAACCACATTTTTTTCTTTTCGCAGTGCTCCAACGATGTGTTTCTGAATTTCTGTATGTGTAATTATTTTGATTATTGTGCACTTACTCTGCAGAGAGTTAACCTAATCTGTTTTATCTTTATGTGATTTATAGACAGCTCTGCCTTTAAGCTCCAAGTTCAAAACTCATAAAAACAGAGCAGGTTACTTCTCTTGGAGGAATTTGTCTGCAGAGGACAACTCATAGCCTTGTTAACATTCACATCTGTTTTTGTTTTTAACCCAATGTAGCTTACTGTAGAAAAGGCTGAAAAATAGTGTTCATCCAAGCTGTGAGCGTAAAATGGCACAATCCGAAATGTGACAAACATTCGTGGCCCTTAAATGTGTCTCCAAAACGAGCCATGTTTCTTTTACATATGCAGCTTCTTAAGTAATTCTTAGAGTAAAGAGAGCCTGCAAAAAGCATGCTTCAAGATGCACTCGTGATGGTAGCAAAGTCCGGCTGCAGAAATGTTGCAAATAATTTGGCTTTATTTTATGTGTCTGTCTTTGTCCATATAATCTGCTGATAATCACCAAGATGTTTCCTGGAAAGAACTGTGTAGTTTTCTATTAATTATAGGAAAACAGACGCAGTGTTCAAAGGTTGCTTTTTCAGACTTGTATTTGTGAGTAATTGCTGTCAGATCGAGAGTCAGTGCACAGCTGGTCAGCTGAACATCAAAAACTGTTACACTTGTTTAGAAGCAGACAAACAAGAAACTTCTCTCTAATTAGTAACTTCTTACAGAATCGCTTGCAGAAAACTTCAGAGACAATATTAAGACGTTACACTCAAAGTGTTTCCAATAGTTTTTCACATTGTCCAATTTTCACTGTTTTGTTGGGCTCACATTCATTCTTTGTTGTTCTTAATCAGTGCTGGCTACGTCCATAACACCCCCCTCAAAAGCTTCTAAAACTTCAAAGCATCTAACATTTGTGAACAATGTTATATACTTGTAGACTTGCATACTGTACCTCTTTTTCCAAAAAAGGTTTTCAACAATGATGAAAACAAGAGAAATGTGTACTTTCATTCACTGTAATCATCAGTGTTATTTTATTTAGCTGCCATTATTTTGAACTCGGATAACAGTGGTGGGTTGCAACACAACTGAAATACCACAAATTATTACGTAGATATGTATGCATATAGTGCCCAACAATATAACCTGAATATATGACAAAAATATGGCAAAATCTCAAATAATTAAAATTTGAATCAAGCACCTCATCTGTGAACATGATTTCTATCCACCACTTATCCTTTTCAGGGTTGCCGAGGTGGGGGGGCTGGAGCCTATTCAATTCAATTTTATTTATATAGCGCCAAATCACAACAACAGTCGCCTCAATGCGCTTTACATTGTAAGGTAGACCCTACAAAAATATATACAGTGGAAAAACCCAACAATCATATGACCCCCTATGAGCAAGCACTTTGGCGACAGTGGGAAGGAAAAACTCCCTTTTAACAGGAAGAAACCTCCGGCAGAACCAGGCTCAGGGACGGGCGGGGCCATCTGCTGCGACCGGTTGGGGTGAAAGAAGGAAGACTTCCCAGCTGTCTTGGGGTGAGAGGCAGGGTACACCCTGGTCCCCAGTTTGTCACAGCGCTAACACATAGACACAGACAACCAGTCGCACCTATGGGCAATTTAGAGTTTCCAAGTAACCTATCCCCACTAATTGCATGTCTTTGGACTGTGGGAGGAAGCCGGAGAACCCGATGGTGATGGTGGTCTGATGGTGGAATTGAACTCAGGACCTTCTTGCTGTGAGGCAACAGTGCTAACCACTGTTCCCCTGTGCAAAGAATTAAAATTTGAATCAAGCACCTGATCTGTGAACATGATTTCTACCTGAGTCAAATATGTTTTTTATTGGATAGACTCATGGCAGTTTGTCAAAGACTCACAACCTATAACGTATTTTCCATCCTTATTTCCATGTTTCTGAATGTGATTTTTCATCTGTCCAGTCTCACATGTACTATTTTGAGCACTATGAATAAATCAAAAACAGAGTTTGTAGAATTTTGACGAGCTTGGAAGTCAATATTTGGTATGACATCCTTTACTCTTCAACATAGCCTGAACTCAGTGGCTATGTTGTAATTTCTTTAAGAAGTCTTCAAAAATAGTTCCCCAGGCTTCTTGAAGAGGATTTCAAAACCCTTCTTTGATTTTGGCTGCCTTTTGTTCTATTATTTTGGCAAGATGATCCCACACTGCTTCAATAATATTGATGTCCGGGCTCTGGGGAGGCCAGTCCATGACTGATAGTCTTCCATTGTGTGCTTTTCTCTCTAGGTATGCTTTTACTTCATTGGCAGTGTGTATGGGAGCATTGTCATGCTGAAAAATGAAGCCATTGCCAGATACTTTCCAGATGGTACTGCATGGTTGATACTTTTCTATGTTCATAATTCAGTCAGTTTTGGCAAGATTTCCAAACCATGACAGACCTTCACCATGTTTTACAGATGCTGTAGACACTCGCTGTTGACGACTTGAATGAAAAATTTGATTAATCATTCTATAAGTTCTGTTGCCACAGATTTCTGGCCCAGTTCTTGTGTAACTTAGCATACCTCAACCTTTTCTCCCCATTTCCTTCCTTAAAGAATGGCTTCTTGACAGCCATCCTTCTTCTGAAGCCATTTCAGATGAGCCTTTGGTGAGCAGCAGATGGATCAGCTGCAGGGTAGAAGCATCTCCCGGGTGCCGTGTTGGGGCTTTGCTGGATTCTTTTCGATTTCTTAAAAATGTGACTTTCACATTCTGTTCATCTGCTGCAGATGTTTTTGTAGCCTTGCCACTTCTTTTGTCTTTTACCTGTTCCACAAATTTTATCATTTATATGAAGCAATGTTTATCTTTAGATAAACTTTGGAAGACCTTCAGAGAGCCTGGAGAACTACTGCTGACTGCTTGGAGGCTTAATATAAAGACATGACAGCAGAGTACTGTACATGACATTAATGTTTTCTAAAAAGTAGGAAGCTGGAGGGTTGCTGGTTGGGTGAACCAATGTACTTTTCACACCAGATAACAAAGTTAAAATACAATAGTTTCCACTTCCTTGTAAAGCTGTGGTTTTCTGGTTGCCATGGTGACACATCTCTACAAAATATATATTGCAGACACAAAATGTACTTCACGACTCTAAATTGAATAAGTGGAGATAAAATGGATGAATGGATGGCAAAGCAATACCGACTGTTACAAAAAAACATGTTATTTTGTCTCAGTGGCTCCATGGAGTTGTGGCGCTAACTAGCGGATACAGCAGCAAACTCTGGGCAAGAGCAATGGCGGAGGGCTCTGCCTTTATTTCAATACTGAGTGGTACACAAAGCAAGTCACTATAGGGACTTTGGTGGTTGTAGCTCAGGTGGTAGAGCAGGTCAGCTACTGATTGGATGGTTGGTGGTTCAATCCCTGGTTCCCCTAGTCTGCATGCCAAATATCCTTGGGCAAGGTACTAATCCCAAGTTGCTCTCTGATGCATTCATCGGCATGTAAATGTGTAGAAAGTAGTGCTTGTATGAACGAGTGTGATTGGGTGACTGAGGCAAGTTGTATAGACTGCTTTGAGTACTCCAGGAGAGTAGAAAAGTGCTATATCAGAATCAGTCCATTGACTTACTGCTCCCCAGATTTGGTGTACATAATGCCCAAATACAAGATTTTACCTACTGAGGGAGTTTTCTGTTCTTATCTACATTCAAACTCAAGCTAATGCTAAGCTAGCACAGCCTTACATGGACTTACACTATATCAGTTGTTGAGCCTTCGTCGTACATTTTTTACCACCAGCTGCAATATCTCACCAGGGGATCCAACGCGCTGAGCAAATACACAAATAGTACAGATCCCTACAAAGCCCTGCCTACCTCAACCACTCTGACCATGTGTCACTATTTCTGCTGCCTGCACGTACACCTCAGAAACAAATCTGTCCCAGACCTGGAGTAAGGGTCTTTAGCCACATGTGACTCTGCCGCTTATCCGGGGCCGGGTCGCGGGGGCAGCAGCCCAAGCAGAGAAGCCCAGACCTCCCTCTCCCCAGCCACCTCCTCCAGCTCATCCGGGGGAACACCAAGGCGTTCCCAGGCCAGCCGAGAGATATAATCTCTCCAGCGTGTCCTGGGTCTGCCCCGGGGCCTGCTCTCGGTGGGACATGCCCGGAACACCTCACCCAGGAGGCGTCCAGGAGGCATCCTTGTCAGATGCCCGAACCACCTTAACTGGCTCCTTTCGATGTGGAGGAGCAGCGGTTCTACTCTGAGCTCCTCCCGGATGGCCGATCTTCTCATCCTATCTCTAAGGGAGAGTCCAGCCACCCTTCGGAGGAAGTCCATTTTTGCCGCTTGTATCCGCGATCTCGT